>JAJSRW010002000.1:0-31250 GCA_022414725.1 Microglena sp. YARC | reverse complement strand
ACGCGAATTTGACATCCACAGCTGGTTATTTCACAGTCCTCAACCGCTAACTCGGACTTCGCAACTGCCCACCATATCAAACGCCACCAATGGGAACCACCGCGACCCACCCACCGCACCCCAAGCTGCCACAACCCATTACTCAACACCACACCAATGAAGGGACGCACGTCGCAAGGTCCGACTGCCAACTGCCCACCCATATCAAACCACCCAATGAAACGCACCCAGCCTCACACCACCCAACTGCCTGTCACGGGGTCAATAATGCAAGGACGCCACCAATGAAACACCCACCCACCCACACCACCGCAACTGCCACCATATCAAACCCACCAAATAACTCACCCACTCCACCCACCCCACCATCTCAATAACTAGCCCACCATATCAGGACCCACCAATGTAGGGCGCCACTTCACCCACTCACAACCACCCTAAACTGCCGCACCTATATTCAAACCCCAAACAATGATCTTTTGAGGAGTGGTCGATCTCACCTCACACACCTCAACCCAACTGCCCACCATATCAACCGGAACCACACGACCCACCCACCACTTCCAACTGCCCACAAATAAATCAAACCCATCCATGAATTTCACCTACAAGCCACCCACAGGGTCCACCCAACTGGGGCCCTCACCACTATCTAAACCCACCAATGGGAAACCACCCACCCGACAGCCCACCCACGGCAGATACTGCCCACGCATATCAAACCCACCAAATGAACACCCACCCACCTCACCCACCCAACTACGCCCCACCATAATCAAATCCCACCAATGAACCACCCTCACCCAAACCACCCAACCAACTTGCCCCCATATCAAACCCACAATGAACCCACCCACCCACCCACGGGGCCACGCCAACTGCCCCACATATCAAATCCCACCAATGCAATCCACACGCACCCACGCCACCCACCACAACTGCCCCGCCTCACCGATAATCAAAACCCGACCAAATGAGGGGCTCACCTTAGACAGAACTACCACTATAGAGGGGTTAGTCAGACCCACAACTTGCCCACCATATCAAAACCCACCAATGAACCACCCACCCACCCAGCCCAACTGCCCACCATCGACTCAGACACCCCACCAAATGAAGCCACTTCCACCGCACCCACACCACCAACTGGCCCCAGCCGATAAACAATTGTCTTCTCCCAAAACACCAATGAACCACCCACCCACCCACCCCGCCACCCAACTAGCCAAACCCATAAAATCAAAAAAAAAACCCGCCCCACCAATGAACCACCCACCCACCAACCCACCAAACTGCCCACCATAACAAACCCCACGCCACCTTGAACCCACACGCACCCACGCACCCACCTCAACTGCCCAACACATATCAAACCCACCAAAATGAACCACCCACTCCACCACCCAAACTGCCCATCCAAAAGTTCAAACCCACCAATGAAGCCACCCACCACCCACCCACCCAACCTGCCCACCATATCAAAACCGCACCAATGAACCACACCCTTTACGCACCTTCACATTCACAACCCCAACTGCCAGCTCCATAATCAAACCGCACCAATGAACCACCCACCCACTCCACCCACAAAGCCAACTCCCACCATATCAACCCACATCGCAAATGAACCACGCCACCCACACATCCCCAACTGCCCACATATCAAACCCACCAATGGAACCACCCACCCCCCACCCAACTGCCCACCTATGCAAACCCACCCATTGATGGGGCCACGCCAAATACAAACCCACGCCCACCTCACTGCCCACTCACATACCTCAAACCCACCAATGAACCACCCACCCACCCACCCACCCAACTGCCCACGCATATCAACCCACAATGAACCCACCCCTTACTCCACCCACCACCCAACTGCCCACCAATATCAAACCACCAATGACCACCCACCACCTACCCACACCAAACTGCCACCATATCAGAACGCCACCAATGAACCACCCAACCCACCCACGCCAACTGCCCACCATATCAAACCCACAACTGAACCACCACTGCCACTCCACCTTTCCAACTTCCCACCATATCAAACCCCAATGGAAAGCGGCACCTTCAACCCTCACACACCAACTGCGCCACCATATCAGAGCGCGGCTCACCAATTGACCACTCCACTGTCAGACGCGGGACTGCCGGCACACAATCTGCCACCAATACAAACGCACATCCGCAATGAACACCCACCCACCCACCACCCAACTGCCCACCATATCAAACCCACCAATGAACGGCACGCCGCCTTTCCACACCACCCAGGCCCAACTGCCCACCATATCAAACGCCTCCAAAGAATGACCCACCCACCCCACCACCCACCCAACTGCCCACGCATATCAAAACCACCAATGAACCACCTCACCACCGCACCCACCCAACTGCCCACCATACTCAAACCACCAATGAAAGTCCACCACACAGCGCATGCATCCCACCCCAGCCGCAACTGCCTCACCTCTCATAGGTCAAAACACACCACAAGATGAGGCCCCACCCATCCCTCAATAACCTGACACCTCATAAATCAAACGCCACCAATGAACCACCCCCAACCATTACTGCCCACCTATACAAACCCATTCCACCCGAAGCTGCCCACCACCATAGTATATCGAGACACCAGAAGTAGAACCACTCCAGGGCCTCACCCCTCACACGCACGTCCAAACCCACACCAGCCATGATACAGAGCCTCACTGTGGGCGTCTCAGGCACCAAAACGTGCCAACTCATATCCAATTGTTTCTCAGCCTCATTAGCCCCCAACCATAGTCAAGACACGCACCAACCCTATAACCCCCATCACAACTTTGGGGCTACCACTGCCCACCCTGGGGACTACGCTGCAATAAATCAAAACCACAACACCACACCCCACCCACTGCCCCAGCTGACCTCACCGAAATTGTAGCTCACTGCCCGACCGATCCCTCGGTCTACCTCCTGAATTCGTTAACAACATTCATCACAGAGCACACCCCACGAACCCATCACCCAATGGTATGCAAACCCACTGTCAGAGTTGGAAGGTCCTGGCACCTGCAACCGCCTGCAATGAACGGCACCCACCCTAACATAACTGATCTCACACTCAACTAAAGCAATGAGGCCGCACTATTCTTCTCACTTTCAACTCCCACGCAAGTCCTGGCCCAAAGGCATAACGCATCATCCAATATAAAACCCAACCACAATGAACCACGCAATGAGAATTCAACGGACAGACTACCCACTATCAATGCAGGCTATCTCTAATCTGGCAATGGATCACTAACCCTACTACGTCCATCGGCGGCTAGTCGCACGTGCAATAACTAAAATCACCTGAACGCACCAACACTCTACCCCATCTACATACCAATATATAGACTAGCAATCCAATAATCCATACTTAATCATGTAGAAGCGTACGTCACTGTGCATAGCACTACCCAACCAATTGAACCACCCTACTTCACCCTCACCCACCCAATCTGGTAAAGGCCACCATATCAAACCACCAATGAACACGGCCTAAGTCCTCCACGCCAGTCACATACTGACCACCATTATTATTATCAAAACCGCACCAATGAACACCTACTACGACCCAACATACAAGCCCCACATATTCAACACACACTCGAACCGCAACCACACCACAGGGCACTCCAGCCCAACCTGGCCACACCATACGTTCAAACCCACCAATGTTAACCACCACCACCACCCCTCAGCCACGCCACCCACCCACAAATCGACCCACCCACCCACCCAACTGCCCACCATATCGAAACCCACCAATGACACCCGCACGCGTCACATACCATCCTCTCACTTAAGACATACCACATCACCAACTGTCGCGACCCATAATTTAAACCTCATACTGCGCTCACCGATATCAAACCCACCATCACACCCTCACTGCCACCACCACCCAACCACTGCCTCCGTATGACCCAAACCCCACCAATGAAACCACACCACCCTTCACCCACCCAGTCACCCACTCGCGCCCCAACTGCCCATCATATAAATCAAACCCCACTGTGCCAATGAACACACCCACCCACACCACCATTCACCACACCAACTGCCCACCATATTTCAGAGATCTCTCTCAAGACCCCAATGAAAACCACCGGCACGGGCACGTCCAAAAATCCACCCACGTGCCCACGTTTCATATCAAACTGCCCACCATAGTGATAACCACACCACCAATGAACACCCGACCCATCCACCACCCACCCAACTGCCACGCCATAAAAACCCATCCAATGAAGCGTCGGCACCCACCACCACCCAACTCCCACAATCTGCCATCCACTTTTTGCCCCATATCCAAACGCACCAATTTTTAGAACACGAAAAGCCACACCCACCCAAACATACCAACTGACCCATAGCTCAAGTATACACCAATGAACGCACAGCACCCACCACAGACTGCCCACATATCAAAACCCACCAAACGAACCACCCACCCACCCACTGCGCCAAAAATGTACATAACAATGTGCCCACCATTCATCAACGCACCAATGAAATGCTCACCATATCCACAACCAGCGCAGACCGTGAACCCACACAGCTCACACCATATATGTCGGCACCAAGCAACCCCCCACCACCCACCTTCATATAAAGTCTACTCACACCCATTCAAGACACCATGACCACCCAGCACCACACGCCACCCACTGCCCTTCTGAGTTGATCAAACCCACCAATGAATGAAACACAGGGCAACCACCCACCCACTGAGTCCACTGGCCCCATCCATATCAAACCCACCAAATGGACCACCCCACCTCACGTGGCACCCACGCCAACGGTGTGAAACATTGGCCTCGCATATCAAAACCACCAAATGAAGGGCCACCCGCACCCGAAGTCACATTCCAGGTATGGCATCACAGTCTGCCCACCATATCCAAACCGCCACACAATGAACACCAACCACCCCTGGCTGTCTCAATACCAGCCACATATGACACCCACCCACCCACGTCTTCATGCAATCCTGCCACCATATGCAAACCCACCAATGACCACCCACCCACCCACCCACCCAACTTCCCACCATAGTCGAAACCCTACCAATTGAACCACCCACCTACCCACCCCTCCACCTGGGGGGTGGGAGGCACAACTGGCCCACCATAATCAAAACCCCACCAATGAACCACACCACCCACGCCACCACGGCCAAGGCTCTGCCCACACCATATCAACCACCCAATGAACCACCCCATGGAACCCGACCCACCCTCACCCACCCACACCAAAATGGAACTCTCGACCGGTACAAAGCCACCATAATCAAAAAGACGCAAAAACCAATGAACCACCAAGGCTATCGACGCCTCCATCCACACCCAACCCTGCCACTGCCCAGATAGGCTATCAAACCTCCCACCTCATAATGAAACCACCCACCCACCCACCCACCCACTGCCCCACCATATCAAAACCCCACCAAGATTGATAACATAACCACTCATCCCCCACCCACTCCAACACCAACTGCCCACACATATCAAAACCCACCAATGAACCACCTCCCACCCACCACCACCCACCATGCCACAGTCCATATACATCAAACCCACACTAACGCACCACCTCAGCCCACCATAATCAAAATGCCCCACATATCCAATGACACCACCATGAACCACCCACGCCACCCACCACCAACTGCCACGCATACATATAACCCACTCATGGACCACCCACCCACCGGACAGCCACACGGCCAACTGCCCACCATATCAAACCCACCAATGAACCACCCTACACTCCACCCACCCACCCAACTGCCCCATATCAAACCCACCCAATGAAACCTTCCCACCCACGCTTCCACCCACCACAACTGCCCACCAATCAAACCCACCAATGAACACCACCCACGGCCACCCACCCAATGCCCACTGGCCGAACCCACCATGAACCACCCACCCACCCACCCAATGACGCACCATATCAAAACCCACCAATGAACACCTCACCCGACCCACCCACCCAAACTTGCCACCATAATCTAAACCCACCAATGACCAGCCCCACCACCCACCCCATCCCACCAACTGCCCACCATATCAACCCACCAATGAACCACCCACCCACCCACCACCCACGCCAACTGCACACCATGATCAAACCCACCAATGAACACACCCCACCCACCAACCCACCCAACTGCCCACGCATATCAAACCCACACAATGATAAACCACCCACCCACGACCACCCAACATGCCCACCATATGCAAACCCCAATGAACGCACCACCCACCCAACGCCAACTAGCCACCATATCACACCTCAACAATGCACCCACCGACATACCACCCACCCAGCCCAACTGCCCCTAATATCAACCCACCACCATGAACACCCACCCACCCACACGCCAACTTGCCCCACCATATACTCGTACAATGAGAATGACTTCGCACGGGGCGTCACCTTCACACCACTCACTGACCATATCTGCCACCATGAAGAACCACCGGCTGAACCATGCACCACGCACCCAACCCAGACTCGGCACCTCCCAATTCAAACAACCACGATGAAACCCACTACCACCACCACCAGACTACCCACCATATCAACCGCCACCTGAACCAAACACCCACCCACACCTACCTGGCCCACCATCCTACCAAGACATCACCGCCCAATGACCCAACAATGCCCACTCATAATCAAACCCAGCCAATGAACCCAACCCACCCCACCACGCCAACTCATATCAACCCACAATGCACACCCAACACGCCACCAACTGCCCACCATATCAAACCCACCCACCCACCCAACCCACCCACTCGACCCAACCATCATCAAACCGCATCCAATGCCCCCACCACCACACTATGCCACGCACCAACTGTCCAACACAGCACTGACCCCACATATTCAAACCCACCTTCACCACCCACCCACCACCCAACTGCCCATAGCCATATCAAACCCACCAATGACCAGCCACCACCACCCCACCCCAACTGCCCACCATTCAAACCCAACCAATGACACCACCCACCCACCCACCCGCCAATGCCACCATATCAAACCACCAATGAACACCACCCACCCAACCCCACCCAACTGCCATCCATATGCAATACCAACCACCTTCAATTCGACACCATCAAGCCACATAACCACCACCCCAAACTGCCCCACCTAAATACCCACGAACCCGAACCACTCCACACCACCCACCCAACTGCCGCACCATATCACCCACTGCCCCGATATGAACCACCCAACCAACTGCCCACAAATACCACCCACCCATGAACCACCCACAACAAAAACCCACCACCAACTGTCACCCACATATCAAACTCCACCAAAAATAGAACCACCCCACCCCCGCACCAACTGCCCACATATCAAAACCCACCAATGAACCACCATCACCCACCGTAGAACACCCAACTGCCCACCATTATCCAACAAACCCCACCCAATGACCACGCCACTCAACACTCCACTGCCCCACTGAAACCACCAAATAGAACCAAACCCAAGCTCCAATGCCCACCATTAAAAATCAACCGCGGAGATCAATGAAACACGCAACAATCCAACAACCACCCACCACTGCCCACCGCACTGCCCACCAATCAACCCACAAAATTGACCACCAGCCCCACCCATCCCAACTGCCCACCATATCAAACAGACAAACCCACCATGAACCTCACCCCCACCCACCCACCCAACTGCCACGCGCCAGTATCAAACCCACCCACCATTGAACCACCAACCACCCACATATATCCCCAACTGCATATCAAACCCACCAATGAACCAACAGCCCACCCAACGCCACTCTCCAACTGCCACCACCCAACTGCCCACCAATCAAACCCAACCAATGAACCACCGCCCCACCCACCCACCCAAACTGCCCACCATAGAAGCATCAAACCCACCAATGAACCACCCACCCCACCCACCCCAACTGCCCACCATATCAAACCCACCAATGAACCACCCACCCACCCACCCACCCAACTGCCCCACCATATCAAACCCACCAATGAACAACCACCCACCCACCCACCACCCACCCACCCAGCCCAACTGCCCACCATATCAAACCCACCAATGAACCACCCACCCAGCCCACCCAAACTGCCCACCAATATCAAACCACCAATGAACCACCACCCCACGGCCACCCACCCAACTGACCCCACCATCAAACCCACCAATGAACCACCAACCCCAAAACCTCACCCACCCACACCACCCACCCTCACACCACTGCCACACTACCCACCATCAAACCCACACAATGAACACCCACCCAACCCACCCACCCAGCCCAACATACATCACCCAACCAATGCCCACCCACCCACCCACCCAACTGCCCACCATAATCACCCAATGAACCAACCCACGCCACCCAACTCACATATGAAACCCACCAATGAAACCACCCACCCACCACCCAACTGCCCACCAGATATCAAACCCACCAATGAACCACCCACCCACCCAACCCAAACTGCCCACCATAATCAACCCACCAATGCCCACCAACACCCACTCCCACCTCAACGGCACCAATGAACCACCCACCCGACCCACCACCAACTGCCCACATATCAAACCACCAATGAACCACCTCCACCACCACCCACCCACCCAACTGTCCACCATATCGAAACCACCAATGAACGCACCCACACCCACCCAAACTGCCCACCATATCAAACCCACACCAATGACCACCACCCACCCACCCACCCAACTGCCCACCATATCAAACCCACCAATGAACCACACCACCCACCCACCCAACTGCCCACATATCAAACCCACCAATGAGCCACCACCCAACCCATCAACCCACCAATGCCAACTGACCCACTGCCCACCATATCAAACCCACCCAATGAACGCCCACCCACCCACCCCACCACCCACCCAATAACCCACCATACCCACCCACCAAACTGAACCACCCCACCCACCCACCCACCCAACTGCCCACCATATCAAACCCACCAATGAACCACCCACCCACCCACCCACCCAACTGCCCACCATATCAAACCCACCAATGAACCACCCACCCACCCACCCCACCCAACTGCCCCACCATATCAAACCCACCAATGACCCACCACCCACGCCCACCCACCCACCCAACTGCCCACCATATCAAACCACCAATGAACCACCCACCCACCCACCCACCCAACTGCCCCACCATATCAACCACCAATGAACCACCCACCACCCACCCACCCCACCAACTGCCCACATAGTCAAACCACCACCACCACCCACCCACCCACCCAACTGCCACCATATCAAACCCACCAATGAACCACCCACCACCCACCCACCCAACTGCCCACCATATCAAACCCACCAATGAACCACCCACCCACCCACGCCAACTGCCCACCATATCAAACCCACCAATGAACCAACCACCCACCCACCCACCCAACTGCCCACCATATCAAACCCACAATGAACCACCCACCCACCCACCCACCCAATGCCCACCATATCAAACCACCAATGAACCACCCACCCACCCACCCACCAACTGCCCACCATATCAAACCCACCAATGAACCCACCCACCCACCCACCAATGCAACCCACCAACCCACCCACCCACCCAACTGCCCACCATATCAAACCCACCAATGAACCACCCACCCACCCACCCAACTGCCCACCATATCAAACCCACCAATGACCACCACAACTGCCCACCATATCAAACCCACATGAACACCCCACCCCACCCAACTGCCCACCCAACAATGCCCACCATATCAAACCACCAATGAACCACCCACCCACCCACCCACCCAACTGCCCACCATAATCAAACCCACCAATGAACCACCCACCCACCCACCCACCCAACTGCCCACCATATCAAACCCACCAATGAACACCCACCCACCACCCACCCAACTGCCCACCATATCAAACGCCACCAATGACCACCCACCACCCACCCACCCAACTGCCCACCATATCAAACCCACCAATGAACCACCCAAACACGCCCAATGAACCACCCACACCCACCCAACTGCCCACCATATCACCCACCAATGAACCACCCACCCACCCACCCACCCAACTACCACCATATCAAACCCACCAATGAACCACCCACCCACCCACCCACGCCAACTGCCCACCATATCAAACCCACCAATGAACCAACCCACCCACCCACCCACCAACTGCCCACCATATTCAAACCCACCAATGAACCACCCACCCACCCACCCAACTGCCCACCATATCAAAAACCCACCAATGAACCACCACCCACCCACCCACCCAACTGCCCACCATGCCCACCAATCTCAAACCACCAATGAACCAACCACCCACCACCACCCAACTGCCCACCACCAATCACCAACCCACCAATGAACCCAGCCACCACCCACCCACCCAACTGCCACCATATCAAACCCACCAATGAACCACCCACCCACCCACCCACCCAACTGCCCACCATATCAAAACCCACCAATGAACCACCCACCCACCCACCCACCCAACTGCCCACCATATCAAACCCCACCAATGAACCACCCCCACACCACCCACCCACTGCCCCCACCAAACCCACCCCACCACCCACCAACTGCCACCATATCACCCAAACCCACCAATAACCCCACCCACCCACCCACCCCACCCAACTGCCCACCATATCAAACCCACCAATGACCACCAACCACCCACCCACCACACCACCCACTGCCCACTGCCACCATATCAAACCCACCAATGAACCACCCACCACCACCCACCCAACTGCCCACCATAACAACCACCAATCAAACCCACCAATGAACCACCACCCACCCACCCACCCAACTGCCCACCATATCAAACCACCAATGAACCCACCCACCCACCCACCCACCCAACTGCCCACCATATCAAACCCACCAATGAACCACCCACCCACCCACCCACCCAACTGCCCACCATATCAAACCCACCAATGAACCACCCACCCACCCACCCACCCAACTGCCCACCATATCAATCACACCAATGAACCACCCACCCACCCACCCAACTGCCCACCATATCAAACCCACCAATGAACACCCACCCACCCACCCACCCAACTGCCCACCATATCAAACCCACCAATGAACCACACCCACCCACCCACCCAACTGCCCACCATATCAAACCCCCAATGGAACCCACCCACCCACCACCACCACCCAACTGCCCACCATATCAAAACCCACCAATGAAACCACCCACCCACCCACCCACCCAACTGCCCACCATATCAAACCCACCAATGAACCACCCACCCACCCACCACCCAACTGCCCACATATCAAACCCACCAATGAATCCAACCACCCACCCACTGCCCACCATATATGAACCACCCACCCACCCACCCAACTGCCCAGCAAATATCAAACCCACCATATGACCCACCCACCCACCCACCCACCCAACTGCTGCCACCATATCACACACCCACCATGAAACCACCCCACCCACCAAACTGCCCACCATATCAAACCCGACCAATGAACCACCCACCCACCACCCACCCACTCCCACCATATCAAACCCACCAATGAAAACCTACCCACCCCCACCCACACCACCCAGCCCCAACTGCCCACCATATCAAACCCACCAATGAACCACCCACCCACCCACCCACCCAACTGCCCACCATATCAAAACCCACCAATGAACCACCCACCCACCCACCCACCCAACTGCCCACCATATCAACCCACCAATGAACCACCCACCCACCCACCCACCCAACTGCCCACCATATCAAACCCACCAATGAACACCACCCACCCACCACCCACCCAACTGGCCCACCATCAAACAACCCACCAATGAACAACCAAACCCACCAATGAAACCACCACCCACCCACCCACCCAACTGCCCACCATATCAAACCCACCAATGAACCACCCCCCACCCACCCACCCAACTGCCCACCATATCAAACCCACCAATGAACCACCCACCCACCCACCACCCAACTGCCCACCATATCAAACCCACCAATGAACCACCCACACCCACCCACCCAACTGCCCACCATATCAACCACCAATGGACTGCCACCCACCCAACCGAACCACCCACCCACCCAACTGCCCACCATATCAAACCCACCAATGAACCACCCACCCACCCACCCACCCAACTGCCCACCATATCAAACCCACAATGAACCACCCCACCCACCCACCCACCAACTGCCCACCATATCAAAAACCCACCAATGAACCAAACCCACCCAACTGACCACCCACCCACCCACCACCCAACTGCCCACCATATCAAACCCACCAATGAAAACCCCCAACCCACCCACCCACCCACCAACTGCCCACCATATCAAACCCACCAATGAAACCACCCACCCACCCACCCACCCAACTGCCCACCATCAAACCCACCAATGAACCACACCCAACCCACCAATGCCCACCAACCACCACCCACCCACCCACCCAACTGCCCACCATTATCAAACCCACCAATGAACCACCCACCCACCACCCACCCAACTGCCCACCATATCAAACCCACCAATGAAACCACCACCCACCCACCACATATCCAACTGCCCACCATATCAAACCCACCAATGACCACCACCCACCCACCCACCAACTGCCCACCATATCAAAACCCACCAATGAACCACCACCCACCCACCACTCCAACTGCCCACCATAATCAAACCCACCAATGAACCACCCACCCACCCACCCACCCAACTGCCCACCATATCAAACCACCAATGAACCACCCACCCACCCACCCACCCAACTGCCCACCATATCAAACCCACCCAATGAACCACCCACCCACCACCACCAACTGCCCACCATATCAAACCCACCAATAAACCACCACCACCACCCACCCAACTGCCCACCATATCAAACCCACCAATGAACCACCCACCCACCCACCCAACTGCCCACCATATCAAACCCACCAATGAACCACTCCACCCACCCACCCACCCAACTGCCCACCATATCCCAAACCCACCAATGAACCACACCACCCACCCACCCACCCAACTGCCCACCATATCAAAACCCACCAATGACCACCACCCACCCCACCCACCCACCCAACTGCCCACCATATCAAACCCACCAATGAACCACCCACCCACCCCACCCACCCAACCTGCCCACCATATCAAACCCACCAATGAACCACCCACCCACCCACCCACCCAACTGCCCACCATATAAACCCACCAATGAACCACCCACCCACCCACCCAACTGCCCACCATATCAAACCCACCAATGAACCACCACACCCACCCACCCACCCAACTGCCCACCATATCAAACCCACCAATGAAGAACCACCACCCACCCACCCACCCAACTGCCCACCATATCAAACCCACCAATGAACCACACCACCCACCCACCAACTGCCCACCATATCAACCCACCAATGAACCACCCACCCACCCACCCACCCAACTGCCCACCATATCAAACCCACCAATGAACCACCACCCACCCACCCACCCAACTGCCCACCATATCAAACCCACCAATGAACCACCCACCCCACCCACCCACCCAACTGCCCACCATATCAAACCCACCAATGAACCACCCCACCCACCCACCCACCCAACTGCCCACCATATCAAACCCACCAATGAACCACCCACCCACCCACCCACCCAACTGCCCACCATATCAAACCCACCAATGAACCACCCACCCACCCACCCACCCAACTGCCCACCATATCAAAACCACCAATGAACCACCCACCCACCACCACCCAACTGCCCACCATATCAAACCCACCAATGAACCACCACCCACCCACCCACCCACTGCCCACCATATCAAACCACCAATGAACCACCCACCCACCCACCCAACTGCCCACCATATCAAAACCCACCAATGAACCACCCACCCACCCCCACCCAACTGCCCACCATATTCACCAATAAACCACCACCCACCCACCAATGCCCACCATATCACCCAGCCCACCCAAACCCCCACCCACCCCACCACCCACCCAACCAACTGCCCACCATATGAACAAACCCACCAATGAACCACCACCACCCCCACCCACCCACCAATCAAAACTGCCCACCCATATCACCCACCAAAATGAACCACCCCCCCCACCCACCCAACTGCCACCATATCAAACCCACCAATGAACCACCCACCCACCACCCACCCAACGCCCACCATATCAAACCCGCACCCACCCACCCACCCAACTGCCCACCATATCAAACCCACCAATGAACCACCCACCCACCCCCACCCAACTGCCCACCATATCAAACCCACCAATGAACCACCCACCCACCCACCCACCCAACTGCCCACCATATCAAACCCACCAATGAACCACCCACCCACCCACCCACCCAACTGCCCACCATATCAAACCCACCAATGAACCACCCACCCACCCACCCACCAACTGCCCACCATATCAAACCCACCAATGAACCACCCACCCACCCACCCAACTGCCCACCATATCAAACCCACCAATGAACCACCCACCCACCACCCACCCAACTGCCCACCATATCAAACCCACCAATGAACCACCCACCCACCCACCCAACTGCCCACCATATCAAACCCACCAATGAACCACCCACCCACCCACCCACCCAACTGCCCACCATATCAAACCCCCAATGAACCACCACCCACCCACCCACCAACTGCCCACCATATCAAACCCACCAATGAACCACCCACCCACCCACCCACCCAACTGCCCACCATATCAAAACCCACCAATGAACCACCCACCCACCCACCCACCCAACTGCCCACCATATCAAACCCACCAATGAAACCACCCACCCACCCACCCACCCAACTGCCCACCATATCAAACCCACCAATGAACCACCCACCCACCCACCCACCCAACTGCCACCATATCAAACCCACCAATGAACCACCCACCCACCCACCCACCCAACTGCCCACCATCAAACCCCAATCACCCAACTGCCAACTGCCCACCATATCAAACCCACCAATGAACCACCCAACCCACCCACCCAACTGCCCACCATATCAAACCCACCAATGCCCACCACTCCCACCAATCACCAACCCAACGATATAAACCCACCTAATGAACCACCCACCCACCCACCCACCAACTGCCCACCATATCAAACCCACAATAACCACCCACCCACCCACCCACCAACTGCCCACCCCACCCACCCACCCACGCACCATATCAAACCCACCAATGAACCACCCACCCACCCACCCACCAACTGCCCACCATATCAAACCCACCAATGAAACCACCCACCCACCCACCCAAACCCAAACCCACCAATGACTGCCCACCCACCAACTGCCCACCATATCAAACCACCAATGAACCACCCACCCACCCACCCAACTGCCCACCATATATGCCACCAATGACGCACCCACCCACCCACCCAACTGCCCACCATAAAAACCCACCAATGAACCACCCACCCACCCACCAACTGCCCACCATATCAAACCCACCAATCAACTGCCCACCATATCAAACCCACCAATGAACCACCCACCACCCACCCACCCAACTGCCCACCATATCACCCACCCAACTGCCCACCATATCAAAACCCACCAATGAACACCCACCCACCCACCCAAACTGCCCACCATATCAAACCCACCAATGAAACCACCCACCCACCCACCCAACTGCCCACCATATCAAACCCACCAATGAACCACCCACCCACCCACCCAACTGCCCACCATATCAAACCCACCAATGAACCACCCACCCACCCACCCACCAACTGCCCACCATATCAAACCCACCAATGAACCCACCCACCCACCCACCCACCCACCCACCCAGCCAACCCAACTGCCCACCATATCAAAACCCACCAATGAACCACCCACCCACCCACCCACCCAACTGCCCACCATATCAAACCCACCAATGAACCACCCACCCACCCACCTGCACTTAACTTCCCCGCTTTCGCCAAGTGCTATATAATTGGCAGGCGGTGAGCAGACCAAAGTTGGCTGAATAACCATGTTACAATTCCGATTCAGATTCATTTTTCAAAATTCAAACTTAAATGCAAATTTTCACTTCATAATTGGCAGGCGGTGAGCAGACCGATGTTGGCCGAATAACTATGTGACAAATCCGATTCAGATTCTTTGTTCAAAATTCAAATCCAAATTTGTCACTTCACAAGTGGTAGGCGGTGAGCAGAACGGAGTTGGCTGAATAACCATGTAACAAATCCGATTCAAATTCATTGTTCAAAATTCAAGTTCAAATTCAAATTCAAATTTGTCACTTCACAAGTGGCAGGCGGTGAGCAGACCGGAGTTGGCTGAATAACCATGTAACATATCCGATTCAGATTCATTGTTCAAAATTCAAATTCAAATTCAAATTTGTCACTTCACAAGTGGCAGGCGGTGAGCAGACCGGAGTTGGCTGAATAACCATGTAACATATCCGATTCAGATTCATTGTTCAAAATTCAAATTCAAATTCAAATTTGTCACTTCACAAGTGGCAGGCGGTGAGCAGACCGGAGTTGGCTGAATAACCATGTAACATATCCGATTCAGATTCATTGTTCAAAATTCAAATTCAAATTCAAATTTGTCACCTCATAAGTGGCTGGCGGTGAGCAGACCGGAGTAGGCTGAATAACCATGTTACACTTCCGATTCCATTTTTTCTTTCAAAATTCAAATTCAAATTTGTCACTACAGGGAGCGTGTGCTGATCTTCGCAGCGGCACCAACTGGGCCCCGGATGAGTCCATCCTGGATAGGAACTACTGCCCGCCCGAGCAGGTATGTATGTATGTTTGCATGCATGTATGCATGAATAGGGAAGGTGCTTACCTGGGAAGGTGTGTATGTATGCGTGCCCGCCTGAGCAGGTGTGTATGTATGTATGTATGTATGTATGCATGTATAGGGAAGGTGCCTGCCTGGGAAGGTGTGTATGTATTCGTGCCCGCCTGAGCAGGTGTGTTTGTGTGCATGTATTTCCGCCTGAGCAGGTGTTTACGTGCCCGCATGAGTATGTATGCATGTGCGGATGTATGTATGCATGTATGTATGCATGTATAAATGTATAGGGAACGGCAGTATGATATCATATGGTATCATGTCATCATATGATATGATATGCTGCTAGTGGCCTGGCTAGGCTAAATTTAGCATGTATGTACAATATCATCTGATGCAGTTTGTATGATATCTTACTCGCCTTTGGCCAGCATGATATGATATGTCGGTCCCTATGTATGTATGCATGCATGTATTTATGTATGCTACAGCCCAGGTGTGTATGTGTGTATGCATGTTTGCCCTGTCACATTTCCTGCAACCTGAACATTGTATCTTGGCCTTTAAAACCCCCTTTAAAACGTTAAGACTCAGTGCTTGCAGTATGTACTGCCGACGGACAGTCCTGCCCTGACCCTTTTCCTGCAACCTGAACATTGCATCTCACTATCCCAGCCGTTAAAAACCCCTTATAAAAAAACGTCAATACTATGTGCTTGCAGTACGTACTGCGGACTGACAGCCCTGCCCAAATTGACTAATATCCCTGCCCCGACCACTCCTGAAAACTGAACATTGTATCTTGCCCCTTTAAAACGTCAATACTCTTCACTCGCAGTATGTATTGCCGACTGACAGCTCCGCCCTGACTATTCTCCTGTAACCTGAACCTTCTATTCTGCCCCCTTTCAAATATATCCTGCCCCCTTTTAAAACGTCGATACTTTGTGCTTGCAATTTGTACTGCCGACTGACAGCCCTGCCCCACTTGACTGATATCCCTGCCCCGACCCCTTACCAAAACTGAACATTGCATCTGGACCCCTTATAAAACGTCCATACTCTGTACTCGCAGTATGTACTGCCGACTGACAGCCCCGCCCTGACACGGAGCCTGGTAGCTCAGATAGCCATCAGCCCAATGCTGTGGGCCCAGTACAAACCCGATCGCTTTGACACATGGTCGGCAGGTGAGGTAGTGCCCTTTAGCAGGTCCCTTGAGTCTAGGAAGCTGGGTGGAAGCTGGGGGGGTGAGGGGGGAGATGAGTGTGTGTGTGTAATTAACGAATGAATTCATTTAAGTACAACCTCCTGGACTGCTCTTGACCCATGCTGGGCACAGTACAAACCCAATTGCTTAAACACATGGTCAACAGGCCAGGCAGTACTCTTTAGCAGGCCTCTTGAGTCTAGGAAGCTGGGTGGAAGCTAGGGGGGTGGGGGGATGAGTGTGTGTGTATAATTAACAAATGAATTGATTTAATTACTAACCCCTGGACTGCCCTTGACCCATGCTGTGGGCCCGGTACAGACCCCAATCTTTTTAACACATGGTCAACAGGCGAGGCAGTGGCCTTAAGCAGATCCCTAGGAGTCTAGTACTCTAGGAAGCTGAGTGGAAGCTGGTGTGTGTGTGTAATTCACAAATGAATTAATGTAATTACAAACCCCTGGACTGCAATATACATACACAACTCATATGCCCACCCATATTCCCTAATACCCATACAAACACCCAGCCATCAACTATGCCATCAACACCTGCCCACCCACCCACCCACCCATGACTTCAGCACCTACCCACTCACTCACCCACCCATATACCCACCAACACACATTACCACCTACTATTAAGGAACAGCATATGATATGATGCTGGTCGAAGAAGAGTAACTAATTGCATCGTATGATACTGTACATAAAGGGAAACTTTAGCCTAGTCAGACTGCCGGCATCATATGATATAATATGATGACATGATATCAAATGATATCATATTGGCGTTCCCTCCCTATGGTGCAGATATTGTAATGCTCCAGCTGGCCCTCCCCACCCCATCCCACCCCACCCAACGTACGGTACTGATCCAGCTGGCCCTCTCCACCCCATCCCACCCCACCCAAAGGTATTGTACTGATCCAGCTGGCCCTCCCCACCCCATCCCACCCCACCCAAACGTACGGTACTGATCCAGCTGGCCCTCCCCACCCCATCCCACCCCACCCAAAGGTATTGTACTGATCCAGCTGGCCCTCTCCACCCCCCACCCCCCACCCACAGGTATTGTAATGCTCCAGCTGGCCATCCCGGCCCTCCGTGGCGAAAAGGCCCTACGTGACTTCAACACCCGCTTCGGGGACAGATTCGAATATGACCTACAGGTGTGTTATATCGGTGGATTTGTTTTTTGTTCACGTTTTCATTTTCCTGGTAAATTTCAAGTTAAATTGGTGGACGCCAGTTCATTTTTGGTGGAGCCCCCCCTTCTGGGTGGCGGAAGCCCCTAGTGTTACCCATTTGTCCGTTGGACCATCCATCCATCCATTTGACCGTGATGAAGCCTGACACAACAGACAACGGTCTCTTAACTAACTCGCTTCCGTTGCCACCTGTCGCTCTGTCGCGATCACTCTCCGCCAATTTTTAGCGTCGCAGGCGACGCTGCATAGAACTTGTTGTGTTGCTATATAATCCTTTTCTGAAATTGAAAATTGTTACGCTACGGGTGTGAAGTTAAAGGATCCTTTGGGCACAGGTTCGAATCAGGGTTGTCCAGGGAGCTGCGTCCTCTGTCGCAGACGCAACGACGAAGGGTTCGTTGCGTCGCAGGACGCAACATGGGGAGGTTCTGGTGACCAGGGTACTACTAAGCGCGCGCGGCAGTGCGGTGACGTGCTGCCTTTTTGAGCCCCTCTGCGCGTTTCGCGCAGTTTTTTTCAACCCCCTGTGGGCGCAGCGCGCAGTTTTTGCGCTTTTTGCACTCAAAAGCGCTGACCAATTTGACGTTTGTGCGCTTTAAGCGCTGACCAATTTGGCAAGAAGTAGTACCCTGCTGGTGACCAGAAGGAAGGGTCTGTTGCATTGCAAGATGCAGGCTATACAATTGGTTGCGGCTCAGGCAGCAGAGCTGGGGGGTCCTCCTGAAGTACCCTGGTTCGAATAGGACCCACAGGCGTGTTCAAGTGTTCAAGGGCTACAGGCGTTTGTCAAGTACGATATGGATGATAGAAAACAAATTGGGAATAGAAAATCGTTTGAGGGAGCTTATGATGGAAAACTTGGGACTACAGCGCATTGTATGGGCAAAACCTAAACACTGAAAAAACAGAGTATGTCAAGTACTTGGTACAGTTTGATCTATTAGTAGGCAATTTGCCGCATCCACCCTCCCACCCACCCACCCTCATGCTGCTCGAGGCTTCAACCTGCCACACAACTGCACACTGGCAGTCTGCATTACGGTAGGGCCGCACCATTCTGACCGATCTAGCCATGAGACACCCACCCAACCCATCCACCCAACCCACCCAACCCACGTTTTACATGAGACACCCACCCAACCCATCCACCCACCCTCATTAATATTCAAAAAGGCGTGTTCGACCTACAGGCGTAGCTACGTCCGGGTCAGGTAGCTGCCCGTTCTCTACCTCCGAATGATTGGCTCCCTTAATACCACGCCCCACCAGGCGTTCTGGTTACTTTCGAAGGTGCTTGGGAGCTGCGTAAAGCAGGGCATTATAATTAAGGAACGGCAATATGATATTGTATGATATCATGTCATTGTATGATATCATGTCATTGTATGATATCATGTCAATGTATGGTTCCGGCAGTCTGACTAGGCCAAAGTTACCATTTATGTGCGATATCATATGATGCAATTTGTATGATATCACATGATATCATACTCGCCTTTGGTCAACAACATATGATATGCCGATCCGTAAAGAAAATCCACTCCTGAAAAATTGTAAATTGTTACGCCTTGCCACGGGGCATGAGGTTGAGGGAACCTTCCTGTTTGCTAACACTGGGGAGCGGTTACTGTGGAATTTGCTTTCGCAGACCGCTACTGCGTCTGAGCTCTGACAACTGCGTGAGAACCCTTTGGGGATGCTTGGAGAGGTGAGCGACTGCCTTTCCCGTCTATGTCTTTGGGCGGTACTAGCTTACAATAGGTTGACTGGACCTAGACAGCCTTAAGTGGCTCCCTGAGGGGGCCGACTTGCCAACTCTTAGTGGGTCCCTTTCGGGGTTAGCTAGTCTCGCCTATTCCTATGGGCGGTACTAGCTATAGGCAGCCCAAAGCTGCCTAAGACAAGCAGGGGGCCTACTTGCCAACTCCTAGTGGCAACTCGCAACAGCACAGAGGAAAGTTCTTGGCCTCTCTCAAGGCAGCAGGTTGGCAGTCGTGAACCTAGCAGTGGGTTCCAACCCCACACCTGTCAGCCAAAGCTAGAACTACTGTCCCAACCAAGCCTGAGCTCTTTCTGAGCTTTTAAATTGAAAATTAGTACGCCGTGCCACAGGCGTGAGATTGAGGGAACCCTCCCGTTTGCATGCTTGTATACATTCTGGAGAATGGCTATCATGTTGGGTTTATTTGGTTTAACAGGCCCTCTGCGCCTGAGCTTGGACTACCGAGCGACAGCACGTAGGGGCGTTCTCTACCTCTTCCAAGGCGTCTGGAATGTAACATACATGCAGTCAATGTTTCTTCCCTCCGTGCTGTTGCGCCGTAGCCCTAGCTCAGGCCCAAGTACCGGTCTGTGAAACCAAAAACTCTGCCACGAATGATCTGAAATCTGAAATCAGATCTTACTGCCATTGTCACCACCACCATCCACCCCACACACCCATACCCCCCGTAGCCCAAGCTCAGGCCAAAGTAGCGGTCTACAAAACCAAAAACTCTATGTGAAATTTGCTACCAGATATTACTGTCATTATCACCACCACCATCCACCCCACCCACCCATACCCCCCGCGCCGTAGCCCAAGGTCAGGCGCAGTAGCTGTCTGCAAAACTAAAACCCATCATAGTAACAAATGCCCCGGTGCAAGCAGGTTGGCAGTCGTGAACCTTGCTACTGCTGTCAGTTGTCAGCTACTTATCAGCTACTGCTACTGATGTCAGTTGTCAGCTACTTGTCAGCTACTGCTACTGTCAGCTACTGATGTGAGTTGCACATAGAATGCAAGCACACGTTTCAAAAGCTCAAAAGTTCATAAGTTCAAAAACTCAAAAGTTCAAAAACCTGGCGACGGGATCCCCTCCTGATAATATATTATACATCTTTAATCGACCTATGCACCAGGCTATTATACATCTATAATCGACATATGCACCAGGCTATTATACATCTATAATCGACATATGCACCAGGCTATTATACATCTATAATCGACCTATGCACCAGGCTATTATACATCTATAATCGACATATGAAGCAGGCTATTATACATCTATAATCGACATATGAAGCAGGCTATTATACATCTATAATCAACATATGAAGCAGGCTATTATACATCTATAATCGACCTATGCACCAGGCTATTATACATCTATAATCGACCTATGCACCAGGCTATTATACATCTATAATCGACATATGAAGCAGGCTATTATACATCTATAATCGACCTATGCACCAGGCTATTATACATCTATAATAACATATGAAGCAGGCTATTATACATCTATAATCGACCTATGCACCAGGCTATTATACATCTATAATCGACCTATGCACCAGGCTATTATACATCTATAATCGACATATGAAGCAGGCTATTATACATCTATAATCGACATATGAAGCAGGCTATTATACATCTATAATCGACATATGAAGCAGGCTATTATATATCTATAATCGACCTATGCACCAGGCTATTATACATCTATAATCGACATATGAAGCAGGCTATTATACATCTATAATCGACATATGAAGCAGGCTATTATACATCTATAATCGACCTATGCACCAGGCTATTATACATCTATAATAATATATGAAGCAGGCTATTATACATCTATAATCGACCTATGCACCAGGCTATTATACATCTATAATCGACCTATGCACCAGGCTATTATACATCTATAATCGACCTATGCACCAGGCTATTATACATCTATAATCGACATATGAAGCAGGCTATTATACATCTATAATCGACCTATGCACCAGGCTATTATACATATATAATCGACCTATGCACCAGGCTATTATACATCTATAATCGACATATGAAGCAGGCTATTATACATCTATAATCGACATATGAAGCAGGCTATTATACATATATAATCGACCTATGCACCAGGCTATTATACATCTATAATCGACATATGAAGCAGGCTATTATACATCTATAATCGACCTATGCACCAGGCTATTATACATCTATAATCGACATATGAAGCAGGCTATTATACATCTATAATCGACATATGAAGCAGGCTATTATACATCTATAATCGACCTATGCACCAGGCTATTATACATCTATAATCGACCTATGCACCAGGCTATTATACATCTATAATCGACCTATGCACCAGGCTATTATACATCTATAATCGACATATGAAGCAGGCTATTATACATCTATAATCGACCTATGCACCAGGCTATTATACATCTATAATCGACATATGAAGCAGGCTATTATACATCTATAATCGACCTATGCACCAGGCTATTATACATCTATAATCGACCTATGCACCAGGCTATTATACATCTATAATCGACATATGAAGCAGGCTATTATACATCTATAATCGACCTATGCACCAGGCTATTATACATCTATAATCGACCTATGCACCAGGCTATTATACATCTATAATCGACATATGAAGCAGGCTATTATACATCAATAATCGACCTATGCACCAGGCTATTATAACATCTATAATCGACCATATGAAGCAGGCTATTATACATCTATAATCGACCTATGCACCAGGCTATTATACATCTATAATCGACATATGAAGCAGGCTATTATACATCTATAATTATGCACCAGGTATCGACCTATGCACCAGGCTATTATACATCTATAATCGACCTATGCACAGGCTATTATACATCTATAAATCGACATATGAAGCAGGCTATTATACATCTATAATCGACATATGCCAGCAGGCTATTATACATCTATAATCGACCTATGCACCAGGCTATTATACATCTATAATCGACCATATGAACAGGCTATTATACATCTATAATCGACCTATGCACCAGGCTATTATACATCTATAATCGACATATGAAGCAGGCTATTATACATCTATAATCGACCTATGCACCAGGCTATTTATACATCTATAATACCTATGCACCAGGCTATATACATCTATAATCGACCTAATGCAGGCTATTATACATCTATAATCGACATATGAAGCACCGCACCAGGCTATTATACATCTATAATCGACCTATGCACCAGGCTATTATAGCATCTATAATCGACATATGAAGCAGGCTATATACATCTATAATCGACCATGCACCAGGCTATTATACACTATAATCGACATATGAAGCAGGCCTATTATACATCTATTAGTCGACCTATGCACCAGGCTATTATACATCTATAATCGACATATGAAGCAGGCTATTATACATCTATAATCGACATATGAAGCAGGCTATTATATATCTATAATCGACCTATGCACCAGGCTATTATACATATATAATCGACATATGAAGCAGGCTATTGTACATCTATAATCGACCTATGCACCAGGCTATTATACATCTATAATTGACCTATGCACCAGGCTATTATACATCTATAATCGACCTATGCACCAGGCTATTATACATCTATAATTGACCTATGCACCAGGCTATTATACATATATAATCGACATATGCTTAGGCTATTATACATCTATAATCGACATATGAAGAAGGCTATTATACATCTATAATCGACATATGAAGCAGGCTATTATACATCTATAATCGACCTATGCACCAGGCTATTATACATCAATAATCGACATATGAAGCAGGCTATTATACATCTATAATCGACCTATGCACCAGGCTATTATACATCTATAATCGACATATGAAGCAGGCTATTCTACATCTATAATCGACATATGAGGCAGGCTATTATACATCTATAATCGACATATGCACCAGGCTATTATACATCTATAATCGACCTATGCACCAGGCTATTATACATCTATAATCGACATATGAAGCAGGCTATTATACATCTATAATCGACATATGAAGCAGGCTATTATACATCTATAATCGACCTATGCACCAGGCTATTATACATCTATAATCGACATATGAAGCAGGCTATTATACATCTATAATCGACATATGAAGCAGGCTATTATACATCTATAATCGACCTATGCACCAGGCTATTATACATCTATAATCGACCTATGCACCAGGCTATTATACATCTATAATCGACATATGAAGCAGGCTATTATACATCTATAATCGACCTATGCACCAGGCTATTATACATCTATAATCGACCTATGCACCAGGCTATTATACATCTATAATCGACATATGAAGCAGGCTATTATACATCTATAATCGACATATGAAGCAGGGCTATTATATATATAATCGACCTATGCACCAGGCTATTATACATCTATAATCGACATATGAAGCAGGTATACATCTGAAGCATTATACATCTATAATCGACCTATGCACCAGGCTATTATACATCTATAATCGACCAGGCTATTATACATCTATAATCGATCATATGAAGCAGGCTATTATACATCTATAATCGACCTATGCACCAGGCTATTATACATCTATCGAATCTATTGACCTATGCACCAGGCTATTATACATCTATAATCGACCTATGCACCAGGCTATTATACATCTATAATCGACATATGAAGCAGGCTATTATACATCTATAATCGACCTATGCACCAGGCTATTATACATCTATAATCGACGTATGAAGCAGGCTATTGTACATCTATAATCAACCTATGCACCAGGCTATTATACATCTATAATCGACCTATGCACCAGGCTATTATACATCTATAATCGACATATGAAGCAGGCTATTATACATCTATAATCGACCTATGCACCAGGCTATTATACATCTATAATCGACATATGAAGCAGGCTATTATACATCTATAATCGACATATGAAGCAGGATCGACCTATGCACCAGGCTATTATACATCTATAATCGACGCTAACATCTATAAACCTATGCACCAGGCTATTATTACATCATTATGCACCAGCTTTATACATCTATAATCGAATGAAGGCATCTATGCACCTAGGCACCTATGCACCAGGCTATTATACATCTATTAATATTGAAGAAAGGCTATATACATCTTATCGACATATGAAGGCAGGCTATTATACATCTATAATCGACCTATGCACCAGGCTATTATACATCTATAATCATATCGACTACATCTATATCGACCTATGCACCATGGCTATTATACATCTATAAACATATGAAGCAGGCATTATAATCGACTATTATAATATCTCTCTATGCAGGCACTCAAATCGACACCAGGCTCATTATACATTAATTCACCTATCTATGCACCAGCTTATATACATCGACCCTATTAGCCTACCATGCCTATGCCAGGCAATATGAAGAGGTATCTATTATTATACATCAATATCCACATCCATCGACCTATGCACCAGGCATATAATCGACATATGAAGCAGGCTATTCTCATCTATAATGACATAGAGCAGGACCATTCACATATTGTAGCACCAGCTATTATACATCTAGTATCGACATATGAGGCATATGGAGTATAATCGACCTATGGGAAGAGGCATACCAGGCTATTATCACTATAATCGAGGAAGCACGGCTAAAAGTGTCGCGATATGATGAAGCAGCTATGTATAATCATCATTATAATAATGCACCAGGCTATGAAGCAGCGATACATCTATAGTCGACTAATGCAAGCAGGCTATTATACATCTATAACGACCTATGCACCAGGCTATTAAATAACATTATAACGACATATGAAGCAGGCTATTATACATCTATAATCGACTATAATGAAGCAGGCTATTATACATTCATAATCAGGATGCACCAGGGCTATTATGACATAATCACCTATGCACCAGCTATTATCATCTATATCGACATATGCACCAGGCTATATACATATTATATAGCATTCGACGCTATATGCACCAGCTATTATACATCTATAATCAGAGCGACCCGACCTATGCACCAGGCTATTATACATCTAATATGACCTATAGAACCAGAGCTATTATACGCCATCTATATCGACTATAAGCAGGCTATTATAAATCTATTAACCAGGCTATTATACCATCTATAATCGACATAGAAGCAGGCTATTATACATCTATAATCATAGAAGACCCTATAATATCTATGCACCAGGCTATATTACATCTATAATCACATATGGCTATTATACTCGTATTATAATGCGACATAGAAAGCAGGCTATTCGATATACCAGGTATTATAATCTGAATGCCATGCTATATACATCTATAATCGGGACCTTCAGCAGGCTATTATCCTATAATTATACATCTATTAATCGACATCACCAGCTAATGACATTAACATGGGGCTATTAATACATCTATGCACCAGGCTATTATACATCTATAAATCGAATTGCACAGGCTTAATGAAGAACATTATAGGCATCACAATTGATATCCATCATAGTAAAGGCTATTTACACTTAATATACATGCGACCAGGCATTATACATCTATAATCGACCTATGCACCCAGGCTATTATAATCTATAATCGACATATGAAGCAGGCTATATATACATCTATAATCGACCTATGCACCAGGCTATATACATCTCATAATCGACCTAATGCACCAGGCTATTATACATCTATAATCGACATATGAAAGCAGGGCTATTACTACATCTATAATCGACCTATGCACGCTGGCTATTATACATCTATAATCGACCTATGCGGCTATAGGCTAATTATACATCTATAATCGACCTATGCCACCAGGCTATTATACATCTATAATCGACCTATGCACCAGACATATATCGACATATGCACCAGGCTATTATAACATCTATTTAATCGACATATGCAGCCAGGCTATTATACATCTATAATCGACCTATGACCAGGCAGGCCCTATTATACATCTATAATCGACCTATGCACCAGGCTATATCGACATATGAAGCAATCTATAATCGACCTATGCACACAGGCACCTATAATGAATATAAGAGGGCTATTATACATCTATAATCGACATATGAAGCAGGCTATTATTATACATCACCAGGCTATTATATATCATAATCGACCTATGCACCAGGCTATTATACATCTATAATCGACCTATGCACCCCAGGCTATCTTAATACATATATATCGACCTATGCACCAGGCTATAATACATCATAATCGACTATGGAAGAAAGGCCATATACATCTATAATCGACATATGAAGTAATACAATCTTATTAACGACCGATGCACCAGCATTATACATCTATTAATAAATTGACCTATGAAGCAGGCTATTATACACCTAAAATCGACCACTGACACCAGCTATTATACATCTATATAATCGCCTATATCACATCTATAACATATGCTACATACATCTATAATCAAGCACCAGGCTATTATACATCTAATAATCGCTATTATACATCATAATCAGACATATGAAGCATGCTATTATACATCTATAATCGACCTATGCTATTATAAACATCTATAATCCACATATGAAGCAGGCTATAAACATTCTATATCGCTATTAACACATATTATGAAGCAGGCTAGAATCTATAATCGACCTATGCAACAGGCTATTATAACATTTCTATAAATCGAAAAAAAACATATGCAGGCTATTATACATCTATAATCGACATATGAAGCAGCTATTATACATCTATAATCGACCTATGCACCAGGCTATATACATCTATAATCGACCTATGCACCAGGCTATTATACATCTATAATCGACATATGAAAGCAGTCCTATTATTACATCTATAATCGACCTATGCAGCTATATACATCTTATAAAATCACCTATGCACCAGGCTATATATACATCTATAATCGAACCTATGCACCAGGCGGTATTATATGACATCTATAATCGACATATGAAGCAGGCTATTATACATCTATAATCGACCTATGCACCAGGCTATTATATCATCATTATATATCGCTGCACCAGGCTATTATGGCATCTTATAATCGACATATGAAGCAGGCTATTATACATTTTAATCGACCTATGCAGTCAGGCTATTATACATCTATAATCGATATATGTCAGGCTATTATACATCTATAATCGACCTACATGCAATTCCAGGCTATTATAGATCCTGATTATCACATATGAAGCAGGCTATATATAATCGACAGTATGCACCAGGCTATTATACATCTATAATCGATTCGAATATGGAAGCAGGCTATTATACATCTATATTCGGAGGTATAACATATGAAAGGCAGGCTATTATACATCATAAAATCGACATATGAAGCAGGCTTATACATCTAAGGCACCAGGCTAATATAATCATCTATAATCGAAGCCATATGAAGCAGGCTATCTACATCTATAATCGACCATATAGGCAGCGATTATACATGCCGTATAATCGACCTATTTTTGCACCAGCATTTATCTATTAATCGACCTATGCCAAACCAGCTCATTTACATCTATAAGCTAACATATGAAAGCAGGCTATTATACATCTATAATCGACCATCACCAGCTAATTATACATGCTATTAATCGACCTATGCACCAGGGCTATTCTTTTACATTCTATATAATCACATATGAAGCAGCTATCTTACATATGTTTCCGACCTTCCATACACTCTCTGATTTGAATATACATGCTATTACTAGCCGACCTATTACCAGCTATTATAGCAGTCCATCATAGATCTGACATAATGCCTAGGGCTATTATAGCAAATCTATAATGGTGCACCCAGTGCTACTATACATATCATTAATCGCCCCCAGTGCACCATGTAATATACATCAATAGTCACATATGAAGCGGCAGTTTCTATTAAATACTTATGTTATAATCACCTATCCACCAGGCTTAGTTTTATATCATCTATAATCGAACCTATGGCACCAGCTAAACATCTGGAGAAGAATTGTCGTGACCTTGTATGCACCAGCGTATGTATACATCGTATAATCGACCTAATTGAAGCAGGCTGATTATTATACATATAAAAATCACCTATGTCACAGCTATTATACATCGTATAATCGACATCCTATGCACCAGCTATTGTGGATACATGATAAATCGAAACCTATACACCAGGTGCTATGTATACATCTAAAGTCTGACCATGAGAGTGGAACCGGCGCAGCGGCTATGGCCTGGCCCAAACCATCCCCCAGGGATGACAAGCCCCCCCCCCCACCCACACACACACATTTGCGTTGCGCACGCATACCCTCAACCATATCGTGGCTTGGCCCAGTGAAAGTCAAACAGGCTGGCCCAAACCTCAACCTCCGCCTTGCCAAATTAAGGCCGTACTATTTATTCACTTATTTATTTTATATATCTCCATGACCCTTGCCCCCCCACTCCCAACCCCAAACCCGTCACCCTCCCTCCGCTTCAGGCATGGCGTGACAGCTTCCTACTGCCCAATCGCGACTTTGAAGTGCCTGAGACGCAGATATTTAGCCGGTTGGGAGCTCTCTGAACGCTCTGCTGGTACGGATTCTCGCAACATAGTAAGGATGATATGGCATTGTCACCTTTACAGACAAGAAGGCCCCGCGTGTTTCTTCTGCGCGAAGAGGCTCTCAAGTCAGGTAGGAAGGCAGAGGATGAAACTCACACCCTCACACCATACACACTCACATACAACACCACAACACACATATGGGGGAGGGGGGAAGAGGAGGGGAGGATGAATTCACACAAACACATGACACACAAACTCACACAACACACATACACACACACCTCACCACTCACACCATACAACACATATACACGTAATGGGAAGGGGGAGGAGAAGGAGGGGAAAGAAAGATGGAAGGGAGGGTGAGGAGAAGGAGGGGGGTGAGGAGGGGGTAAGACATGGGAGGGGTGGAAGGGGGGGGGGAGTGAAAGGGAGTATGGGAGGGAGAGGAGGGGGAAGGAGATGAGG
>JAJSRW010001999.1:12500-32613 GCA_022414725.1 Microglena sp. YARC | reverse complement strand
GGGGCAGTACAGGGGTAGAACAAATAGGCTCAATGGACTCCATCATAGCTTCCATGTAATGTGTGTTGGTGCAGTACAGGGGTAGGACAAATAGGCTCAAGGGACTCATATGCTTTCCATGTATGTGTGTTGGTGCAGTACAGGGGTAGGACAAATAGGCCTCAGGGACTCATCATGCTTTCCATGTATGTGTGTTGGTGCGTACAGGGGTAGGACAAATAGGCTCAAGGGACTCATCATGCTTTCCATGTATGTGTTGTTGGTGCAGTACAGGGGTAGGACAAATAGGCTCAGGGACTCATCATGCTTTCCATGTAGTTGTTGGTGCAGTTACAGGGGTAGGACAAATAGGTCTCAAGGGACTCATCATGCTTTCCATGTCATGTGGTGTATGGTGCAGTAACAGGGGTAGGAACAAATAGGGCTAAGGACTCATCATGCTTTCCGTATGTGTGTTGGTGCAGTACAGGGTAGGAAAAATAGGCTCAGGACTCATCATGCTTTCCATGTATGTGTGTTGGTGCAGTACAGGGGGTAGGACAAATTAGGCTCAAGGGACTCCATCAATGCTTTCCATGCATGTGTGTTTTGTGCAAGTACAGGGGTAGGACAAATGGCTCAAGGGACTCATCATGCTTTCCCATGTATGTGTGTTGGTGCAGTACAGGGGTAGGATCAAAATAGGCTCAAGGGACTCATCATGCTTTGCCATGTATGATGTGTTGGTGCAGTACAGGGGTAGGACAAATAGGCTCAAAGGACTGCATCATGCTTTCCATTGTATGTGTGTTTGGTGCAGTACAGGGGTAGGACAAATAGGCTCAAGGGATTCAAGTCATGCTTTTCCCATGTATGTGTGTTGTGCAGTACAGGGGTAGACAATAGGCTCAAGGGACTCATCATGCTTTCCATCGTATGTGTTTGGTTGAAGTAGCAGGGGTAGGACAAATAGGTCAAGGGACTTCATCATGCTTTCCATGTAATGTGTTGTTTGGTGCATTACAGGGGTAGGACAATAGGCTCAAGGACTCCATCATGCTTTCATGTATGTGTGTTGGTGCAGTACAGGGGTAGGACAAATAGGCTCAAGGGACTCATCATGCTTTCCATGTATGTGTGTTGGTGCAGTACAGGGGTAGGACAAATTTAGGCTCAAAACAGGGAGCTTCATCATGCTTTCCATGTATGTGTGTTGGTGCAGTACAGGGGTAGGACAAATAGGCTCTAAGGGACTCATCAATGCTTTCCATGTATGTGTGTTGGTGCAGTACGGGGTAGGACAAATGGCTCAAGGGACTGCATCATGCTTTTCCATGTATGTGTGTTGGTGCAGTACAGGGGTAGGACAAATAGGCTCAAGGGACTCATATGCTTTCCCATGTATGTGTGTTGGTGGCAGTACAGGGTAGGACAAATATGGCTCAAGGGATCAATCATGCTTTCCACTGTAATAGTTGTTGGTTGGGCAGTACAGGGGTAGGACAAATAGGCTCAAGGGACTTCATCATGCCTTCCATGTTGTGTGTTGGTGCAGTACAGGGGTACGGACAAATAGGGCTCAAGGGACTCATCATGCTTTCCATGTATGTGTGGTTGGTGCAGTACAGGGGTAGGACAAATAGGCTCAAGGGACTCATCATGCTTTCCATGTAATGTGTGTTGGTGCAGTACAGGGTAGGACAAATAGGCTCAAGGGACTCATCATGCTTTCCATGTATGGTGTGTTGTGCAGTACAGGGGTAGGAACAAATAGGCTCAAGGGACTCATCATGCTTTCCATGTATGTTGTGTTGGTGCAGTACAGGGGTAGGACAAATAGGCCTCAAGGGACTCATCATGCTTTCCATGTATGTGGTGTTGGTGCAGTACAGGGGTAGGACAAATAGGCTCAATGGACTCATCAATGCTTTCATGTATGTGTGTTGGTGCAGTAACAAGAGGGGTAGGACAAATATGGCTCAAAGGGACTCATATGCTTTCCATGTATGTTGTGTTTGGTGCGTACAGGGTAGGACAAATAGGCCTCCAAGGGACTCATCATGCTTTTCCATGTAATGTGTGTTGGTGCAGTCAGGCGGTAGGACAAATAGGCTCAAAGGGACTCATCAATGCTTTCCATGTATGTGTGTTTGGTGCAGTACAGGGGTAGGACAAATAGGCTCAAGGGATTCATCATGCTTTCCAATGTATGTGTGTTGGTGCAGTCAGGGTAGGACAAATAGGCTCAAGGGACCTCATCATGCTTTCCATGTATTGTGTTGGTGAGTACAGGGGTAGGACAAATAGGCTCAGGGACTCATCATGCTTTCCAATGTATGTGTGTTGGTGCAGTACAGGGGTAGGACAAATAGGCTCAAGGGACTCATCATGCTTTCCATGTATGTGTGTTGGGTGCAGTAACAGGGGTAGGAAAATAGGCTCAAGGGACTCCATCATGCTTTCCATGTAATGTGTGTTGGTGCAGTACAGGGGTAGGACAAAATAGGCTCCAAAGGGACTCATCAGCTTTCCATGTATGTGTGTTGGTGCAGAACAGGGGTAGGACAAATAGGCCTCAAGGGACTCATCATGCTTCCCATGTTATGTGTGTTGGTGCAGTACAGGGGTAGGACAAATAGGCTCAAGGGACTCATCATGCTTTCCATGTATGTGTGTTGGTGGCAGTACAGGGGTAGGACAAATAGGCTCAAGGGACTCATCATGCCTTTCCATGTATGTGTGTTGGGTGCAGTACAGGGGTAGGACAATAGGCTCAAGGGATTCATCATGCTTTCCCATGTATGTGTGTTGGTGCAGTAACAGGGGTAAGGACAAATAGGCTCAAGGGACTCATCATGCTTTCCTATGTATGTGTGTTGGTGCAGTACAGGGGGTAAGGACAAATAGGCTCAAGGGACTCATCATGCTTTCCATGTATGTGTGTTTGGTGGCAGTACAGGGTAGGACAAATAGGCTCAAGGGACTCATCATGCTTTTCCATGTATGTGTGTTGGTGGCAGTAACAGGGTAGGACAAATAGGCTCAAGGGCTCATCATGCTTCCCATGTATGTGTGTTGGTGCAGTACAGGGGTAGGACACAATAGGCTCAAGGGACTTCATCATGTTTTCCAATGTATGTGTGTTGGTGCAGGTACAGGGGTAGGACAATAGGCTTTCAAGGACTCATCAATGCTTTCCATGTATGTGGTGTTGGTGCGTACAGGGGTAGGACAAATAGGCCTCAAGGGATCATCATTGCTTTCCATGTATGTGTGTTGGTGCAGTACAGGGGTAGGACAAATAGGCTCAAGGGACTCATCATCCCTTTCCAATGTATGTGTGGTGGTGCCAAGTACAGGGGTAGACAAATAGGTCAAGGGATCATATGCTTTTCCATGTCATGTGTGTTGGTGCAGTTACAGGGGTAGGAACAAAATAGGGCTCAAGGGACTCATCATGCTTTCCATTTATGTGTGTTGGTGGCAGTACAAGGGGTAGGTACAAATAGGCCTCAAAGGGACTTCATCATGCTTTCCATGTATGTGTGGTTTGGTGCAGTACAGGGGTTAGGACAAATAGGACTCAAGGGACTATCATGCTTTCCAATCGTATGTGTGTTGGTGAGTGGGTGGTAAGGTACAAGGCTCAAGGGACTCATCATGCTTTTCAATGTATGTGTTGGTTGGTTGCAGTACAGGGGTAGGACAAATAGGCTCAAGGGACTCATCATGCTTTCCATGTTATGTGTTGTTGGTGGCAGTACAGGGGTAGAAAATGGCCTCAAGGGACTTCTCTCTCATGCTTTTCATGTATGTGTGTTGGTGCAGTACAGGGGTAGGACAAACAGGCTCAAGGGACTCATCATGCCTTTCGCAATGTATGTGGTGTTGGTGCAGTACAGGGGTAGGACAACATAGGCTCAAGGGACTCACAATGCCTTTCGCAATGTATGTGTGTTGGTGCAGTAGCAGGGGTAGGACAATAGGCCTCAAGGGACTCATCATGCTTTCCAGTATGTGTGTTGGTGCAGACAGGGTAAGGACAATAGGCCTCAAGGGACTCCATCATGCTTTCCATGTATGTGTGTTTGTGCAGTACAGGGGTAGGACAAATAGGCTCAAGGGACTCTCATGCTTTCCATGTATGTGTGTTTTGGTGCAGTACAGGGGTAGGCAAATTAGGCTCAAAGGGACTCATCATGCTTTTCCATGTATGTGTGGGTTGGTGCAGTACAGGGGTAGGACAAATAGGCCTTCAAGGGACTCATCATGCTTTCCATGTAATGTGTGTTGGTGGCAGTACAGGGGTAGGCAAATAGGCTAAAGGGACTCATCATGCTTTCCATGTATGTGTGTTGGTAGGAGTACAGGGGTAGGACAAATAGCTCAAGGGATGCATCATGCTTTCCATGTATGTGTGTTGGTGCAGTACAGGGGTAGACCAAATAGGCTCAAGGACTATCATGCTTTCCATGTATCTGTGTGATTGGTGCAGTACGGGGTAGGACAAATAGGCTCAAGGGACTCAATCATGCTTTCCATGTATGTGTGTTGGTGCAGTACCAGGGTAGGACAAGATAGGCTCTAAGGGACTCATCATGCTTTCTGTATGTGTGTTGGTGCAGTACAGGGGTAGGACAAATAGGCTCAAGACTCATCATGCTTTCCATGTATGGTCGTTGTTGGTGCAGTACAGGGGTAGGACAATAGGCTCAAGGGACTCATCATGCTTTCCATGTATGTGTTTGGTGCAGGCTCAGGGGTAGGACAAATATGGCTCATAGGGACCTCAATCATGCTTTCCATGTATGTGTGTTGGTGCAGTACAGGGTAGGACAAACCAGGCTCAAGGGATCATCATGCTTTCCATGTATGTGTGTTGGTTGGCAGTTAAAGGGGTCGGACAAATAGGACCTCAAGGGACGTTCATCATGCTTCATGTATGGGTGTTGGTGCGTAACAGGGGTAGGACCAAAATTTAGGGCCCCCCCAAGGGAACTCATCATGTCCATGTATGTGTGTTGGTGCAGTACAGTGCGGTAGGACAAATAGGCTCAAGGACTAACATCAATGCTTTCCATGTAATGGTTGTTTTGGGCAGTACAGGGGTAGGCAAAACAAATCGGGCTCAAGGGACCATATCATGCTTTCCATTGTATGTGTGTTGGTGCAGGATACGGTAGTAAGGGACAAATAGGGGCTAGGACTCTCAATGCTTCATATGTACTGTGTGTGGTTCAAGGGACTTCAAGGGGACTCATGCTTTTCCATGTACTGTTGTGTTTGTAGCAGTAACAGGGGTAGGACAAATAGGGGCCTTCAAGGGACTCATATGCTTTCCATGTATGTGTGGTTGGTGCAAAGTACCAGGGGTAGGACAATAGGCTCAAGGACTCATCATCATGCTTTCCATTGTATGTGTGTTGTGTACAGGGACTCATCAGACTCAACTCATCATGCTTCATGTATGTTGTGTGTTGGGTGCAGTACAGGGGTAGGACAAATTAGGGCCTCAAGGGACTCATGCATCTTCCATGTATGTGTTGGTTGTGCAGTACAGGACACAATAGGCTCAAGGGACTCATTCATGCTTTTCCATGGTATGTTGTGTGTGGTTGCGGTCAGGACACACGATGCTCGGGATGTATCATGTGTGGACAAGGTCAGGGGTCAGGGAAGGACAAATAGGCTCAAGGGACTCATCATTCCATTCCGTTATGGTTGTTGGGTCATTTGGTGAACAGGCAGTAAGGGACTCAAATATGCTTTCCATGATGTGTGTTTGGCTGCCTCACAGGTTATGGACAATTGTGCTGCAGTACGACTCCAATCATGCTTTCATGTATGGTGTGTTGGTGCGCAACAGGGGTAGGACAAATAGGCTCAAGGACTCATCATGCTTTCCCATTGTAATGTGTTTTGGTGCATACGGGTTCACATAGGCTCAGGGATCATCTGCTTTTCCATGTATGTGTGTTGGTGCAGTACAGGGGTAGGTCGAAGGACAAATAGGCTCAAGGGACTCATCATGCCTTTCCATGTATGTGTGTTGGTGCAGTAACAGGGGTAGGAATACAAAAAGGCTTCAGATGGGGACTCCATCATGCGCTTTCCATGTATGTGTGTTTGGTGCAGTACAGTAGGAGCGACAAATAGGCTCAAGGGACTCATTCATGCTTTTCCATGTATGTGTGTTGGTTTGCAGTACAGGGGTAGGACAAATAGGCTCAAGGGACTCATCATGCATGTATGGCAGGTGTTGGTGCAGCCAAGCAGTACAGGTAGGACAAATATGGCTCAAGGGACTCATCATGCTTCCATGTATGTGTGTTGGTCAACTACTCAGGTGGTAGTACAAATAGGCTCAAGGGACTCATCATGCTTTTTCCATGTATGTGTGTTGGTGCAGAGTACAGTAGGGGTAGGACAAATAGGTCTCAGGGAACTAATCATGTCAATAATCCATGATATGTGTGTTGGTGGCAGTACAGGGGGTAGGACAAATAGGTCTCTCAAGGGATCATCATGCTTTCATGTATGTGTGTTTGGTGCAGTACAGGGGTAGGACAAATAGGCTCAAGGGACCCTCTATCATGCTTTCCATGTGTATGTGTGTTGGGGGTGCAGGGACACAAGTATGGTGATTCATCATTCGCTTGTAACATGTAGGTTGCACATAGGACTCACAGCGGCATGCTTTTCCATTATGTGTGTTGGTCAGGCAGTAAAGAGGGGTAAGGAACAAATACAAGAGACTCACAGCTTCCTGATGTGTTGTTAATGGTGCCACGGGTAGATATCAAGGGACTCATCATGCTTTCCATGTGGTGTTGGTGTACAGGGAGTATGTGAAATATAGGCTCAAGGGGTAGGACATAAATAGACTCATCAATGCTCAAGGGAGCTTCCATGTATGTGTAAGGGGTAGGACAAATAGGCTCAAGGGACTCATCCATGCCTAGTCATGTACAGTACCAGGGGTAAGAGGACGGCTCAAGGACTCAATGGTATGTCTGATTGGGGTGCAGTACATACAAATGAGGTCAAGGGGCTTTCCATGTATGCTGTGTTGGTGCAGGTACAGGGGGTAGGAACAATAGGTAGGCTCAAGGACTATTGCTTTCCGATGATGTGTGTTGGTGCAGTTAGGGGTAGGATCTCATCAAATATCAAAGGGACTCAGGTGTCACGGGGTAGGACAAATGGTCAACGCGGAACTCATCAGTACAGGGTTGTAGGAACAACAGGGACTCATCATCTTTCCTCACAGGGACTCATCCATGCTTTCCCATGGTGTGGTTGGTGTATGTGCACAAATGTTGGTGCTTTCCAGTATGTGTGTTGGTTCGCAGGCACAACAAAACGGTAGGACAATGCTTTCCATAGCTGTTTGTGTTTTGGGCTCAAGGACTCATCATCATGGCTTTCCATGTATGTGTGTTTGGTGCAGTAGGCTCAGGGATCTCAATCCACTGCTTTTCCAGATGTATAGTGTGTTTGGTAGGACAAACAGGCTCACTTCATCACAGGCTCAAGGGACTCGAAATCATGCAAGTAATAGGTTTCCATGCGTATGCTTTCCATGTGTTTGGTGCAGTACAGGGGTCAAGATACACTCCATGCTTTTGCCACATGTTCGCTAATTGGTGCACCGCTACACACACAGGGGTTAGACAAATAGGCTCAACTCATCATGCCTTTCCATGTAGTTTGTGTTTGGTGCGTAGTATACGCGGGTAGGACAAATTCAGGGATATCATGCTATTCCATTTTATGTGTGTCTGGTGCAGCAGGGGTACAAATGGGGCTCCGAAGGAACTCATCCAATCGCTTTTTCCATGTAGGACAGTTGAAATAGGCAAATAGTCAAGGGACTGTTGTGGTGTTGGTCATCATGTCACGGGAACTTCATGTATGTGTGTTGGTGCAGTACAGGCTCAAGTAAGGGGTAGGACAAATAGGCTCAAGGGACTCTATCATGCTTTCCATGTATGTGTGTTGGTGCAGTACAGGGGACTCATCTATCTTTCCATGTATGTGTTGTTGGTGGAACAAGGGGTAACAATATGGCTCAAGGGACTGGTCATCATGCTTTTCCATGTATGTGTGTTGGTGCAGTACAGGGGTAGGACAAATAGGCTCAAGGGACTCATCATGCTTTCCATGTATGTGTTTGTTGGTGCAGTACAGGGGTAGGAAATAGGCTCAAGGGACTTCATGCTTTCCTTTCCAATGTGTGTTGTGCAAGGTATAGGGTGTGTGTTGGTGCAGTAACCAGGGGTAGGACCAAATAGGCTCAAGGGCTCATCTGCGTTTTCCATGTATGTGCTTGTTTGGTGCAGTACAGGGGGTAGGACAAATAGGCTCAAGGGACTCATCATGCATGTATGTGTGTTTGGGTTAAACCAGGGGTCCATGTGGACTCATGTATGCTTTCCATGTGTGTTGGTGCAGTACAGGGGTAGGACAAAATAGGCTCAAGGACTCATCATGGCTTTCCATGTATGTGTGTTGGTCAAGGGTATCAGGACAAATCATGCTTTTCTCGCATGTAATGTTGTTGGACTCATCCATGGCTTTCCATGTATGTGTGTTGTGGGGTAGGAAGGTATGGTGTGTGTGGTTGGCAATGCAGTACAAGGGGTAGGAACCAAATAGGCTCAAGGGAACTCATCATGCCTTTCCATGTGTGTTGGTTGTATGGTGTGCAGCAAACATTGGTGGCAGTACATCGTGTGGGTAGGACACAATAGGCTCAAGGGACTCATCAATGCTTTCCATGTATGTGTGTTGGTTGCAGTCAACAGGGGTAGGACAAAAATAGGCTATGGTAGTGGTGTGTTGGTCAAGGGACTTCATCATATGCCTTTCCATGTATGTGTGTTGGTGCAGGGGTAGGTACAGGGGGTAGGACAAATAGGCTCAAGGGACTCATCATGCTTTCCATGTATGTGTGTTGGTGCAGTACAGGGGTAGGACAAATAGGCTCAAGGGACTCATCATGCTTTCCATGTATGTTGTTGGTGCAGTACAGGGGTAGGACAAATAGGCTCAAGGGACTCTCATCAATGCTTTCCATGTATGTGTGTTGGTGCAGTACAGGGGTAGGACAAATAGGCTCAAGGGACTCATCATGCTTTCCATGTATGTGTGTTGGTGCAGTACAGGGGTAGGTCACCAAATAGGCTCAAGGGCCTGACTCATCATGCTTTCCATGTATGTGTGTGTTGGTGCAGTACAGGGGTAGGGAAAAATAGGCTCAAGGACTTCATCATGCTTTTCCCATGTTATGGTGTGTTGGGGTGCAGTACAGGGGTAAGGATCAAAATAAGGGAGCTTCCATGTTGTGTGTTGGTGCAGTACAGGGTAAGGAAAATAGGCTTCAAGGGACTCATCATGCTTTCCATGTATGTGTGTTGGTGCAGTAAGGGGTAGGACAAATAGGCTCAAGGGACTCATCATGCTTTCCCATGTATGTGTGTTGGTGCAGATACAGGGGGTAGGACAAATAGGGCAAGGGACTCATCATTGCTTTTCCATGTATGTGTGTTTTGTGCAGTACAGGGGTAGGACAAATAGGCTCAAGGGACTCATCATGCTTTCCATGTCATGTGTGTTGGTGCAGTACAGGGGGTAGGACAATTAGGCTCAAGGGACTCACATGCTTTTCCATGTATGCAGGGAGGGACAAATAGGCTCAACGGGACTTCATCATGCTTTCCATGATGTGTGTTGGTGCAGTGCAGGGGTAGGGGGACTCATCATGCTTTTCCTTTATGTGTTGTTGGTGCAGCTACAGGGGTAGTGGGGACAAATAGGCCTTCAACGGGACTCATCATGCTTTTCCATGTTTGTGTGTTGGTGGCAAAGTACAGGGGTAGGAAAATAGACAAATATGCTCAAGGGACTCATCATGCTTTTCCATGTATGTGTGTTGTGCAGTACAGGGGTAGGACAAATAGCTCAAGCTCAAGGGACTCTCATGCTTTTCCTGTATGTATGTGTGTTGGTGCAGTACAGGGGTAGGAACCAAATAGGCTCAAGGGACTCATCATGCTTTCCATGTATGGTGTGTTGGGTGCAGTACAGGGGTAGGACAAAGTAGGCTCAAGGGACTTCATCATGCTTTTCCATGTATGTGTGGTGTTGGTGCAGTACAGGGGGTAGGACAAATTAGGCTCAAGGGACTCATCATGCTTTTCCCATGTATAGGACAAATAGGCCTCAAGACATAATAGGACTCATCATGCTTTCCATGTATGTGTGTTGGTGTGCAGTACAGGGTTGTAGGACAAATAGGCTCAAAGGGGACTTTCATCTGACTCATCATGCTTTCCTGATGTGTGTTGCGTGTCAGGGGTAAGGACCAAATCAAGGGATTCATGCTTTCCAATGTATGTGTGTTGGTGGCAGTACATACGGACAAATGGCTCAGCGGACTCCTCATCATGGCTTTTCCATGTATGTGTGTTGGTGCAGTACAGGGGTAGGACAAATAGGCTCAAGGGATTCATCATGCTTTCCATGTATGTTGTGTTGGTGCAGTACAGGGTAGGACAAATAGGGGGTCAATGACTCTGGGTCAGTACAGGGGTAGACAAATAGGCTGGACAAATAGCTCAAGGGACTTTTCCAATGTATGTGTGTTGGTGCAGTACAGGGGTAGGACAAATAGGCAGGGGTCAAGGGACTCAGGGGATCATCTATGCTTTCCATGTATGCAGTGCAGTACAGGGGTAGGACAAATAGGCTCAAGGCTCATCATGCTTTCCATGTATGTGTGTGTGGTGGGGTACAGGACAAATAGGCTAGGCTCAAGGGACTCATCATGCTTTTCCATGTATGTGTGTTTGGTCAGTACAGGGGTCAAGGAACAAATAAATAGGCTCAAGGACTCATCATGCTTTCCATGTATGTGTGTGGTGCAGTGACAAATAGGCTCAAGGGACTCATCATGCTTTCCATGTATGTGTTTGGTGCAGCAGGGGTAAAAGGACAAATAGGGGCTCAATGGGGACTCATCATGCTTTCCTCTATGTGTTGTTTGGTGATACATGCTTTCCATGTATGTGTGTTGGTGCAGTACAGGGGTAGGACAAATAGGCTCAAGGGACAAAAATCATCATGCTTTTCCATGTATGTGTGTTGGTGCAGTACAGGGTAGACAAATAGGAGGGCTCAATGCTTTTCATATGTGTGTTTGGCCAGTAAGGGACTCATCATGCTTTCCATGTATGTGTGTTTGGTGCAGTACAGGGGTAGGACAAACAGGCTCAAGGGACGTTCCTCATCATAGGCATTCCATGTATGTGTGTTGTGCAGTACAACGGGGTAGGACAAATACAAGGGACCTCATCATGCTTTCAATGTTCTGTGTGTTGGTTTGACTCATCATGCTTTCATGTATGTTGGTGGTTCAGTAGGTATAGGACAACGGCCTCATGGGACTCATCCAATGGCTTTCATGTATGTGTGTTGGTGCGACAGGGTAACAGGGGTAGGACTTAGGGAGGCCTCAAGGGACCCATCATGCTTTCCCATGTATGTGTGTTGGTGCAGTAACGACAAGAGAGAGGAGTGGTGCTCAAGGACTTTTGCCAATCCATATTCGGGTGACAAATATTTGCTTTGCGTGCGTTTGTTGTATTTGGTGGAGATTAGTAGGGGTGTGGACTCATTGCTTTATCAAAATGGTAGGGCGCGTGGTTGCAGTCTCAGGGGTAGACAAGGGACTCGATCTATGCTTTCGCATGTATTGTGTGTTGGTGCAGTACAGGGGTAGGACAAATAGGCTCAAGGGACTCCTCATGCTTCCCGATGGTAATGTGTGTTGGTAGCAGTTAAGGGGTTCCCCATGTATTGTGGTGTACAGGGGTAGGACAAATGGGTGTTGGTGCAGTACGGGGTAGGACAAATAGTTCTCAAGGGACTCATCATGTCTTTCCATGTATGTGTGTTGGTGCAGTCAAACAGGGGTAGGACAATATAGGCTCAAGGGACTCATCATGCTTTTCCATGTATTGTGTGTTGGTGCGGCAAGTATCAAATAGGGTGTAATATATGGGGCCACAGGCTCAAGGGACTTCGTCTCATCAGCTTTCCATGTATGTGTGGTGCTGGTGGCTAGTATAGTACATGTGGGGTAGGACAATAGGCTCAGGGACTCATCATGCTTTCCATGTATGTGTGTTGGTGCAGTACAGGGGTAGGACAAAATAGGCCTCAAGACTTGGATCGAGGCATCATGCTTTCCATGTATGTGTGTTGTGTGGTACAGGGGTCATAATAGGCTCAAGGGACTCATCATGCTTCCATGTATGTTGTGTTGGTGCAGTACAGGGGTAGGACAAATACAGGCTCAAGGGACTCATCATGCTTTTCCATGTATGTGTGTTGGTGGTAACAGGGGTAGTCAAGGGCACCATCATTGCTTTCCCATGGGTATGTGGGGTAGGATCAAATCAAAGGACTCATCATCTCCAATGTGTGTTGGTGCTCAAGGGACTCACCCTCATGCTTTCCATGTATGTGTGTTGGTGGCAGTACAGGGGTAGGACAAATAGGCTCAAAGCGGACTCAATCATGCTTTCCATGTATGTGTGTTGGTGCAGTAACAGGGTAGGAACAAATAGGCTCAAGGGACTCATCATGCTTTTCCATGTATGTGTGTTGGTGCAGTAGCAGGGGTAGGACAAATAGGCTCAAGGGACTCATCATGCTTTCCATGTATGTGTGTTGGTGGCAGTACAGGGGTAGGACAAATAGGCTTCAAGGGACTACATCATCTTCTTTCCATGTATGTGTGTTGGTGCAGTACAGGGGTAGGACAATAAGGCTCAGGGGACTCATCATGCTTTTTCATGTATGTGTGTTGGTGCAGTACAGGGGTAGGACAAATAGGCTCAAGGGACTCATCATGCTTTCCATGTATGTGTGTTGGTGCAGTACAGGGGTAGGACAATAGGCTCAAGGGACTCATCATGCTTTCCATGTATGTGTGTTGGTGCAGTACATGGGGTAGGACAAAATAGGCTCAAGGGACTCAATCATCATGTTTCCATGTATGTGTGTTGGTGCAGTACAGGGTTAAGGGACAAATAGCTCAAGGGACTCTCATGCTTGTCCGTAGCCAAGGCTTCTCAGGACTCAATTCATGCTTTCCATGTATGTGTGTTGTGTACAGGGTAGACAAATAGGACAAATAGGACTCTCAGGGAAACTCGTGCTTTCATGTATACTGTGTGGTATTCTGCAGTGTTGGTGCCAGTTACAGGGTAGAGCAAAGTTAGGCTCGACTTCATCCATGTATGTTGTGTTGGTGCTGATCCATTATTTTTTTGGTATGTCAGACAAATACAGGCTCAAGGGACTATCGATGCTGACAGTAGACAAATAGGCAAGGACTCACATGTCCATATGTGTGGTTGTGTACTTAGGACAAATGGACTCATCATTTCCATGTATGTGTGAGCAAGTACATAAGTGTAGGACAAAATAGGCTCAAGGGACTCAATTCATGCTTTCCATGTATGTGTGTTGGTGCAGTTGTAGGCTCAAACTCATCTATGGCAGAACAGGGTGGACAATACTCAAGGACATCATGCAGTCCATGTATGTGTGTTTAGTGCATACGGTAGGACAAATAGCTCAAGGGACTCATCATGCTTTTCCATAATATGTTGTTTGCAGTACAGGGGTAGGACAAATAGGCTCAAGGACTATCATGCTTTCCATGTATGTGTGTTGGTGCAGTTACAGGGTAGGGGACAAATAGGCTCAAGGGACTCATCATGCTTTCCATGTATGTGTGTTGGTTGCAGGTACATGGGCTAGACAAATAAGCTCAAGGGACTCATCATGCTTTCACATGTAGTGTGTGTTGGTGCAGTACAGGGGTAGACAAATAGGCTCAAGGACTCATCATGCTTTCCCATGTATGTGTTGTTGGTGCAGTACAGGGTAGGACAAATAGGCTCAAGGGACTCATCATGCTTTCCATGTATGTGTGTTGGTGCAGTACAGGGGTAGGACAAATAGGCTCAAGGGACTCATCATGCTTTCCATGTATGTGTGTTGGTGCAGTACAGGGGTAGGACAAATAGGCTCAAGGGACTCATCATGCTTTCCATGTATGTGTGTTGTGCAGTACAGGGGTAGGACAAATAGGCTCAAGGGACTCATCATGCTTTCCATGTATGTGTGTTGGTGCAGTACAGGGGTAGGACAAATAGGCTCAAGGGACTCATCATGCTTTCCATGTATGTGTGTTGGTGCAGTACAGGGTAGGACAAATAGGCTCAAGGACTCATCATGCCTTTCCATGTATTGTGTTGGTGCAGTACAGGGTAGGACAATAGGCTCAAGGGACTCATCATGCTTTCCATGTATGTGTGTTGGTGCAGTACAGGGGTAGGACAAATAGGCTCAAGGGACTCATCATGCTTTCCATGTATGTGTGTTGGTGCAGTACAGGGGTAGGACAAATAGGCTCAAGGGACTCATCATGCTTTCCATGTATGTGTGTTGGTGCAAGTACAGGGGTAGGACAAATAGGCTCAAGGACTCATCATGCTTTCCATGTATGTGTGTTGGTGCAGTACAGGGGTAGGACAAATAGGCTCAAGGGACTCATCATGCTTTCCATGTATGTGTGTTGGTGCAGTACAGGGTAGGACAATAGGCTCAAGGACTCATCATGCTTTCCATGTATGTGTGTTGGTGCAGTACAGGGGTAGGACAAATAGGCTCAAGGGACTCATCATGCTTTCCATGTATGTGTGTGTGGTGCAGTACAGGGGTAGGACAAATAGGCTCAAGGGACTCATCATGCTTTCCATGTATGTGTGTTGGTGCAGTACAGGGTAGGACAAATAGGCTCAAGGACTCATCATGCTTCCATGTATGTGTTGGTGCAAGACTCATACAGGGTAGGACAAATAGGCTCAAGGGACTCATCATGCTTTCCATGTATGTGTGTTGGTGCAGTACAGGGGTAGGACAAATAGGCTCAAGGGACTCATCATGCTTTCCATGTATGTGTGTTGGTGCAGTACAGGGGTAGGACAAATAGGCTCAAGGGACTCATCATGCTTTCCATGTATGTGTGTTGGTGCAGTACAGGGGTAGGACAAATAGGCTCAAGGGACTCATCATGCTTTCCATGTATGTGTGTTGGTGCAGTACAGGGGTAGGACAAATAGGCTCAAGGGACTCATCATGCTTCCATGTATGTGTGTTGGTGCAGTACAGGGGTAGGACAAATAGGCTCAAGGGACTCATTCATGCTTTCCATGTATGTGTGTTGGTGCAGTACAGGGGTAGGACAATAGGCTCAAGGGACTCATCATGCTTTCCATGTATGTGTGTTGGTGCAGTACAGGGGTAGGACAAAATAGGCTCAAGGGACTCATCATGCTTTCCATGTATGTGTGTTGGTGCAGTACAGGGGTAGGACAAATAGGCTCAAGGGACTCATCATGCTTTCCATGTATGTGTGTTTGGTGCAGTACAGGGTAGGACAAATAGGCTCAAGGGACTCATCATGCTTCCATGTATGTGTGTTGGTGCAGTACAGGGTAGGACAAATAGGCTCAAGGGACTCATCATGCTTTCCATGTATGTGTGTTGGTGCAGTACAGGGTAGGACAAATAGGCTCAAGGGACTCATCATGCTTTCCATGTATGTGTGTTGGTGCAGTACAGGGGTAGGACAAAATAGGCTCAAGGGACTCATCATGCTTTCCATGTATGTTGTGTTGGTGCAGTACTAAGGGGGTAGGACAACAAGGCTCAAGGACTCATCTGCTTTCCATGTTAGACAGGGGTAGACAAATAGGCTCAAGGGACTCATCATTGCTTTCCATGTATGTGTGTTGGTGCAGTACAGGGGTAGGACAAATAGGCTCAAGGGACTCTCATCATGCTTTCCATGTATGTGTGTTGTGCAGTACAGGGGTAGGACAAATAGGCTCAAGGGATCACTCTTTCATGTGTGTTGGTGCAGTACAGGGGTAGGAACAAAATAGGCTCAAGGGACTCATCATGCTTTCCATGTATGTGTGTTGGTGCAGTACAGGGTAGGACAAATAGGGCTCAAAGGACTCATCATGCTTTCCATGTATGTGGTTGGTGCAGTACAGGGGTAGGACAAATAGGCTCAAGGGACTCATCTGCTTTCCATGTATGTGTGTTGGTGCAGTACAAGGGGTAGGACAAATAGGCTCAAGGGACTCATCATGCTTTCCATGTATGTGTGTTGGTGCAGTATACAGGGGTAGGACAAATGGCTCAAGGGACTCATCATGCTTTCCATGTATGTGTGTTGGTGCGTACAGGGGTAGACAAGATAGGCTTCAAGGGACTCATCATGCTTTCCATGTATGTGTGTTGGTGCAGTACAGGGTAGGACAAATAGGCTCAAGGGACTCATCATGCTTTCCATGTATGTGTGTTGGTGCAGTACAGGGGTAGGACAAATAGGCTCAAGGGACTCATCATGCTTTCCATGTATGTGTGTTGGTGCAGTACAGGGGTAGGACAAATAGGCTCAAGGACTCATCATGCTTTCCATGTATGTGTGTTGGTGCAGTACAGGGGTAGGACAAATAGGCTCAAGGGACTCATCATGCTTTCCATGTATGTGTGTTGGTGGCAGTACAGGGGTAGGACAAATAGGCTCAAGGGACTCATCATGCTTTCCATGTATGTGTGTTGGTGCAGTACAGGGGTAGGACAAATAGGCTCAAGGGACTCATCATGCTTTCCATGTATGTGTGTTGGTGCAGTACAAGGGGTAGGACAAATAGGCTCAAGGGACTCATCATGCTTTCCATGTATGTGTGTTTTGGTGCAGTACAGGGGTAGGACAATAGGCTCAAGGGACTCATCATGCTTTCCATGTATGTGTGTTGGTGCAGTACGGGTAGGGGTAGGACATAAGGTAGGCTCAAGGACTCATCATGCTTTCCATGTATGTGTGTTGGTGCAGTACAGGGGTAGGACAAATAGGCTCAAGGGACTCATCAGGCTTCCTGTATGTGTGTTGGTGCATACAGGGGTAGGACAAATAGGCTCAAGGGACTCATCATGCTTGTCCATGTATGTGTGTTGGTGCAGTAACAGGGTAGGACAAAACGGCTCAAGGGACTCATCATGCTTTCCATGTATGTGTGTTGTGCAGTACAGGGTAGGACAAATAGGCTCAAGGGACTCATCATGCTTTCCATGTCACTGTGTGTTGGTGCAGTACAGGGGTAGGACAAATAGGCTCAAGGGACTCATCATGCTTTCCAAGTATGTGTGTTGGTGCAGTACAAAAAGCTAAAACAAAAAACGCCTGATGAACTGAACCGTCAACAATCGTTTTACCGACGGGGGGCCTGAGTTCGTGCTACAGAAAAATGTCATTTACGATTATAATTTAATCATCCCAAATGACAACATGAGGTAACCCCTAAGTTTCAACCCACCTCCTCAACCCGACCCTCCCCCCCCCACCCACCCCACACACAAACACACACCAATCTCACATGGTTCATGATGCTCCTAATCTCCCCCCCCCCCCCCCCCCCCCCCCCCACCCCCCCCCCCCCCCCCCCCCCCACACACACAACACACACACACACACACACACACACACACACACACACAAACACACAAACTCACACACACACACCAGGCTCTCATGGTTAATGATGCTCCCTATCTCCCCCCCCCCCCCCCCACACACACACCACCACCACTACCCACACCACCAAGCTCACATGATTAATGATGCTCCCTATCTCCCCCCACACACACCACCACACCACCCACCACCACCACACACACCACCAAGCTCACATGGTTAATGATTGCTCCCTATCTCCCCCCCCCACACACACCACCACCACCACCACTACACACACACACACACCACCAAGCTCACATGGTTAATGATGCTCCTAATCTCTCCCCTCCCCCCCCTCCCCCCCCCCCCACCACACCACACCACACCACACCACCACCACCACACACACACAAACACAAACACTCCCCCCCAACCCCCCCCACCCCCACCCACAACACTATCACCCCAAGCTCACATGGTTCATGATGTTCCTAATATCTCCCCCCCCTCCCCCCCCCCCCCCCCCCCCCCCCCACACAACACACACACACACTTCCCCCCCCACACGCAATCACCAACCCCAAGCTTACATGGTTCATGATGCTCCTAATCTCTCCCTCCAGTCTCTTCTTCACCACAAACTGGTAGACCAGGTAGGCCAATCCAATAGCGCCGGCAATACACAGAAGCACTACGTATACAGAAGTGCCTGCGCTGCTGCTGCTACTTCTGGCTCCACCACCACCTGGAGGGGAGGGGTTGGGGTTGGGGTTGGTTGGGTTGGTTGGGGCTGGTTGGGGTTGGGGTTGGGGTGGGGGGGCTGGGGTGGTTGGGGTCAAGGGGGTTGGGGGGCCCTGCGAGGGGGTGGGTTGGGGGTCAAGGGGTTGGGGGGGCCCTGCGAGGGGTGGGGTGTGGGTCAAGGGGTTGGGGGGGCCCTGCGAGGGGGTGGGTTGGGGGTCAAGGGGGGTGGGGGGCCCTGCGAGGGGGTGAGGTGCGGTCAAGTGGTTTGGTGACCCTGCGAGGGGGGTGGTTGGGGGTCAAGGGGGTTGGGGGCCCCTGCGAGGGGGGAGAGAGGCGCTGGGAGGGGAGTTATGTTCTAGTGTATGGTGACACAATTCGAGGCCCTCCATTCGTGCTGCAGAGATAATTAAACTCGGCAAAAGTAATACATTATGTCCCTAAGCGAGAATCATACCACTAGACCAATCTCCCGAAGAATCGGGGAGTTGCGGGAATTGAACCCACGACCTCTCGCAATCATGTGATGATGTGTGACAAATGCCAATTTTTTCGTATCCTGAATGAGCTAAAAGCAATTTATTTTGCCTTCGGCGTTAATCTCCGTGTGCCGGGAGACGGCGGGTGGTTTCTCGAGTCCGACTTTAGGGCGGTGTTGTTTCACTGCTAGGACATGAGCCCCTTGTAATCTTTTTTTTTCTCCGTGTGCCCCCCCCCCCCTCCTGGATGGATGGACCCTGCATGGCCATGCTATACATCGCCTGTGGACACCTGCCTTCTGAAATATCGTGGAATATCCTGAAATAGCCTGGAATATCGTGGAATAGCGTGATATAACCTGAAATATCCTGCAATAACGTGAAATAGCTTGAAAAATCACTGTGGAGCATCCCGATGTCCCTGTTCACCTTGCTTGGAGATTGGCAAGCGGCCAGCTTTGGCCTTAGTTCGCTCTCGCTACTCTGTCCAGTCTTCGGATTCTTGGCCTTAGTTGGCTCTCGCTACTTTGTCTAGTCTTCGGATTCTTGGCCTTAGTTGGCTCTCGCTACTTTGTCTAGTCTTCGGATTCTTGGCCTTAGTTGGCTCTCGCTACTTAGTCTAGTCTTCGGATTCTTGCTCTTCCTATCCCCCCGGCTTTTTTCCTTCGTACTCCTCACCTCATCCTGTTTTGTTTGTTACATTCTTCGCTCTTGCTCTTGGACTTCATCTTGACTTCCTCCGTTTCAGTGATACGATTGGTCTAGTGGTACACCAAATCGCTAAAACGAAGCTGGGTCGGGGTTCAATTCCCCCTACGGTTCACCCAGACATTGCAGGTCGTTGTCAAACCGCGATGGTAGCTTGTCCAGTCGAGGTGGTAGACCGTTCTCTGCCCACGTACGATGGGGTCCCTCAATACCACGCCCCACCAGGCGTTATCATTACCCCCCCTGGATTGTTTTCTTCGTACTCCCCACCTCATCCTGTTTTGTTTGTTACATTCTTCGCTCTTGCTCTTGGACTTCATTTTGACTGTTTCGTGACTTACACTTACTCACACACGCACACACATTCACACACACGCACATACACACACATACACACACACACACACACATTCCGTGACAGCCTTGGGGGCATGGGATGCAGATTGGAAAGACACCAACACCAATGCCCTGTCCCTGCCCAAGTAGCTACTCAACCTGGACTACAAGAAATCTGAAATTAAGCCTATTTGGCCTACCCCTGGACTGTAACATACATACATACATACATACATACATACATACATGCCCTTAAGAGTTTGTT
>JAJSRW010001999.1:0-10000 GCA_022414725.1 Microglena sp. YARC | reverse complement strand
ATGTGTGTGTATGCATGTGTATGTATGTGTATGTGTGTGTGTATGTGTGTGTATCTGTGCGTATGTGTGTGTATGTGTGTGTATGTGTGTGTATCTGTGTGTATGTGTGTGTATCTGTGTGTGTGTATCTGTGTGTATGTGTGTGTATATGGGCGCATGTTACAGTCCAGGGGCAGCCATGAATGACGGTCAGAGGACAAGGCATTTCAAATATGTATGTGTGTCTATGTGTATGTGTATGTGTGTGTATCTGTCTGTATGCGTGTGTGTATGAGTGTGTATGTTACAGTCCAGGTGCAGCCCCGAATGGGGGTCAGAGGACAAGGCATTTCACAGGCTTTATGTGAGTGTATGTATGTGTATATGTGTGTGTGTATCTATTTGTATGTGTGTGTATGTGTGCTTATGTGAGTGTGTGTATGTGTGCGTATGTTACAGTCCAGGGGCAGCCCTGAGTGGGGGTCAAAGGACTGGGCAGTTCATATATGTATGGATGTATATGTGTGTATGTGTGCGTATGTGAGTGTGTGTGTATGTGTGTAGGCATGTGTATGCGTGCTTATGTTACAGTCCAGGGGCAGCCCCGAATAAGGGTCAGAGGACAGGGCATTTCATATATGTATGGATGTATGTTTGTGCGTATGTGTGCGTATGTGAGTGTGTGTGTACGTGTCTGTATGTGTGCGTATGTTACAGTCCAGGGGCAAACCTGAGTGGGGGTCAAAGGACTGGGAAATTCATATATGTATGGATGTATGTGTGTGTATGTGTGTGAATGTGTGTGTATGCATGTGTATGTGCCTGTGTGTGTGTGTAAGTGTGTGCAGGTGTGTGTATGTGAGTGTATGTGAGTGTATGTGTGTACGTGTGTGTATGTGTGCGTATGTTACAGCCCATGGGCAGCCCTGAATGGGGGTCAAAGGACTGGGAAATTCATATATGTATGGATGTATGTGTGTGTGTGTATGTGTGTGTATGTGTGCGTATGTTACAGCCCATGGGCAGCCCTGAATGGGGTCAGAGGGCAGGGTATTTCATATATGTTGGTATGTGTGTGTATGCATGTGTATGTGCCTGTATGTGTGTGTAAGCGTGTGCATGTGTGGGTATATGAGTGTATGTGAGTGTATGTGTGCATGTGTGTGTATGTTACAGCCCATGGGCAGCCGTGAATGGGGGTCAGAGGACAGGGCAATTCATCTATGTATGTATGTATGAGTGTTTGTGTGTGTGTGTGTATGTGTGTATGTATGTATATGTATATGTAATTTATGTGTGCGTATGTTACAGTCCAGGGGTAGCCAAATAGTGTGTGTGTGTCTTACAGTCCAGGGGTGAGTGTATGTTACAGTCCAGGGGTAGCCAAACAGACTCAAGGGGCTTGTCAAACCTCGACATCAGGAGGGCCAAAGGGAAAACAAGCTGGTGGACGATAAATAGGGTACCACATGACGCGCACTTTTGCGCGCCAGGCTCCTTGTGGTGGGCGCAAGGTTTTGGAGCCCGACTGCAAGATTGACGCAATTTTGTACCCCCCCCTGTAGGCGCAGCGCACTGATTTTCTGTTTTCAGTTTCTGAGTCAAAAGCGCATCCCCAAAAGGAGGTAGTTGCGTCAAAGCGCTACCCAAATGAAAAAACACAAAATGTAAAACATGTGGTAAACTGTAGCACTGCTGAACAGGCCTTCAAATTTGTATCGACGGAGGGCCTGAGTTCTTGTAGAATGGGTTAATTAAATCGATGATCCAAACAAAATGTTGACCCTAAGCGAGAATCATACACTAGAACCAAAACTCCCGAATACCGGGAGTTGCGGGAATTTTAAACCCACACCTTCTCGCAATCAAGTGATGCTACGTGACAAATATTGCAATTCACTTGGTACTATAAGATTAAAACTAAGAAAGTTCCTCTAATTACAATTATTTCGGGGGCAGTGGGCGTGTTTTTCACTGCTAGGACATGAGTCCCCTTGTAATCTTTCTTTTTCTATTTCCTTTTTCTTAGATGTTTGTGCGTGCTTGCGGAGTCTTGTTAGCTTGGTTTTGTGGACTCTCTGCGTGTAGTCTGATTCTCCTTGACTCCTTGGGGTGTGTTTGGTTGTTCTCCTATGGCACTCTTGTCCTTATTTGCTAGAAGGTGTGCTGGGGTTGATACGCTTCTTTCTTGTTAGGGGCATTATCGCTGCATATAAGGTGCTCATAGCGCGTGCCCTTGATTGGCCTTTTGCTCTGTTGGCCTCAGCCTCTTCTCTTGTGTTTATTGGGCTTGGTGCTATTCCGGATTGCCTGCCTTAGCATCCCTCCCCCTTCCACGCTCCCCTTTCCGCTCTGTCTTTTCCGCCTCTAGTTTGTTTCCTTTTTTTTGGACTTGACTAGATTGTTTTCAGGTTGTGGGGGTGCCTTCAAACCCTCGTGTTATGTGTTATAAAATTGGATCGTCGGCAGGAGCTGGTGCTGCTGTCCAGTCTCGGGCAGTGGATTTGCTGAGTTTTATGTACACGAACCCTCTCTCTCTCTCTCTCTCTCTCGCATCTCTCTCTCTCTCTCTTTATCTCTCTCTCATTATTTGCTTCCGTGTTAAAAATTGGGATGGTTGGATAGGCTGTGCTGCTGTCCAGTCTCAGCAGTGAATTTTGCTGAGTTTATGTAACGAACCCTCCTCTCATTATTTTCAGTGTTTCAGTTTGTTTTCACTCTTTTGACTTGACCTAGTTTGTTTCTCAGGATTGTGGGGGTGCCTTCAAAACCCTCATGCTTCCTGTTATAAAATTGGATGGTCGGTAGCCTGCGCGTGCTGTCCTGTCTCGGGCAATGATTTGGTTAAGTTTATGTATCCTCACCTCTAAAAATAATTATCGGGGTCCTGTCTCGGCAATGATTTGTTCAGTTTATGTATCCTCCCTCTAAATATTAATTTGGGTTTCATGGATTATATACGGGTCTACTGTCGCGCACAAAAAGTAGGTACTAGCTAGACCCTTTGCCTCCGCCGGCAGTATGGACGAAGTATAAGGGTTGAGCCCTCATTATGGGCCATAAAAAACATATGCTACCCACCTGAAGGAGGCAGTGGCAAGTTGGGAGGAAGTTTGCCAAGCGGTAGTTGCACACAGCCTCCCCCCCTAAACTCCCCCCCCCCCCCCAACACACACACACTCTCTCCCGACATAACTATAAGAACAAATGCTACCCCCACCTGAAAGGGGAAGTGGTAGTGGATAGGGAAGTATATACCAAGCGGTAGCTTGCCCACAGCTCCCCCCACTCCCCGCCCCCCCCCCCCCACACACACACTGCACTCTCTCCCCGACATTTATAAGAACAAATGCTACCCACCTGAAGGAGGCAGTGGCAGTGAAAGGGAAGTTTGCCAAAGCGGTAAGCTGACTAGCTGCCCCACAGCCTCAGCCCCCCCACCCCCACCCCACCCCCACCCCACACACCACTCTCCCGACATATATAAAAACATATGCTACCCACCTGAAGGGGGCAGTGACAGTGGAAGGTAAGTTTGCCAAGAGGGAGCTGCCCCACAAGCTGCCATGCTTTTAAAGTCACCCATGTCATCAACAACCACACGCATGCATGGGACCTCATCCCCTCTTCCCTCATCCCCTCTTCCCCTCTCCCCCTCATCCCCTCTTCCCCTCATCCCCTCTTCCCCTCATTCCTCCTCATCCCCTAGTCCGCGCTCATTTCCCTCATCCCCTCTTCCTCATCCCCCTCCCCCCCCCCCCCTCCCCCTCTCCCCCCTTCTCCCCCTTTGCCTCCCTCTCCCCCCTCTTCCTGGACTTCGGTTATCACCCCTTCCCCCCCCCCTCTTTTTCCCCTCAGTCCCCTCATCCCCTCAATCGAGGTCCCCCCCCTCTTCCCTCTTCCCGCATCCCCTCCCCCCCCCCTCCTTCCCCTCTTCCCCTCAGTCCCCTCCCCCCCCCCCCCCCCTCTCCCTCTTTCAGCCCCCTCTCCCCCCCCTCCCCCAACGGCCCCCACCGAAATCCTCTTGTTCTCCCATCAGCTTCCCCTCCCATCTCCCCCCCCTCCAACAAATGCTACCACAAGGCCTGAAGGGGCAGTGGCAGTGGAAGGGAAAAATTTACAGAGCCTGGAGTGCCCCACAGCCTCCCCCCCTACCCTCCCCCTCCTCCCCCCTTCCTCCCACCCCACCCCCATACACCCCCCACACACACCCAAACAATGCACACTGTACACGCCACCCAAACACGCACACCAAACACCCCCACACACTCTCTTTCCGAAACAGAAGCACAACACAACATATATTACCACCTGAAGGGGGCAAGCGGCAATTTGAAGGGAAAGTTGCCAGGGGAGCAGCCCAGCTGCCTCAAACCTTTCACCCACCCCGCCACCCACTACCTGTAACCGCCCCCCGCGACATATATAAAACATATGCTACCGCCACCTGAAGGGGGCAGTGACAGTGGAAGGGATAAGGTTTGGCCAAGCGGTAGCTGCCCCACAGCAGCCAAGCTTTTTAAGTCACCCATGTATCAACACACGCATGCATGGGCCCTCTTCTCTCTTCCGTCCTCTTCCCCTTTCTCCTCATCATACCTCTAACCCTCTTCTACTCTTCCCTCCGCCACCCCCCCCCCCCCTCACCGACATATATAAACTTAAATATGCTACCCCCCACTCTGAAGGGGGCACGTGACAGTGGAAAGGGAAGTTTGCCAAGCGGTAGCTGCCCCACAGAGCCATGCTTTTGAAGTCATCCATGTCATCAACACACGCATGCAGTTGCCATGTCCATTCACGCTGCCTCCCAGCAGGTGCCATATATTGTGCCTCTGCTACACACACAGTAGGAAGGGGACCTTGTGCACCTGGGGGTGGGTGGGTGGGTGGGTGGGGTGGGGGGGGTCAGAGTGCTTCGGAAGAATGAAAAATTGGGTGTGATCATCAGCCATGCCACACGTGTATCGCACGCGTGCATGGGCATGTCATTCACGCTGCCCTCCAGAGTCTTACGCAAGGTGCATATATATGTGCTTTTGGTGCTTTGCAACACACACGTAGGCAGTGGACCTGCTGGCAGCCTATGTGGGGGAGGGAGGTAGTGAGTAGAGGATGGGTGAGGGATGGTGAGTACCGGGGGAGTGGGTGGGTGTGGGTGAGGATGGTGGTTAGTTGTGTGTGCGATGAGGTTGGTGGTGGTGAATGCGGTAGTGGTGGTGGGTGTGTGTGTGTGGTGTGCGGTTATTGGTGGTGGTGGTGTGTGTGTGTGTGTGGTGTGTGCGGGTGTGGGTGGGTGTGTGTGTGTGCTGTGGTGGTGTGGTGTGTGTGGGGGGAAAATGGTAAACTTAACCCATACGTTCAGATTGCCAGCATCATGTGGTAATTATGATGTTGACCAAAAAGGCAAGTATGATATCATATGATAGTTGTCTACGGGACATTTTTTTCAAATCAAAAAGAGGAAATCTTATTCCTTATTTTTTCTTTTCTCCCTGTTTTTCCTCCTCCAAAAGAGGATCCTTATTCCGATTTTTGTCGATTTAGGTATTTATCGTCAATTTCAGTGAAAAAAAAAAACTTTTTTCAGGTTTCTATTCCGGCACTTTTGGCCAAACGGGGTCTCGTATTCCGATCGAATATGTTCCGGAAAAAAAATATATCCCTGATCGTATATTAATAGGTACGTTAAGCATAGTCAGACTGAGCCAGCATCACAATCTGTCATAATCACGTGATATGATATGTATATCATATCGCCTTTCACATTGTGCTGTGTACTACAAAAGGGTAATGAGAACGCCTCGGAGGGGCGTGGTATAAGGGAGTCCCTGTCCTTACGTCAGTAAGGAACGGGCTGCTTACTATACCTGACAAAGCTACCATGGAGGTTTGACAGCGAGCATGAACACTGAAAGTGCACCCGCAGGGGGTCGCAACCCAGCACCTTCAATCGTTGGATTCGGATATTGTATCGTCTTTTACAGGTAATGATAACACCTGGTGGGGGCGTGGGGATATTCAGGGAGTCTGTCTTAAAAAGCGGTAGAGAACGGCTGCTTTAAGCGTAATGATAACGCCTGGTGGGGCGTGGGAACAAGGGAGTCCTGTCTACAACTGGGGACTACTTTTTGTCTAATTGGTCAGCGCTTAAAGCGCACAAACGACAAATTGGTCAACGCTTAAAGCGCACAAACGTCAAATTGGTCAGCGCTTAAAGCGCACAAACGTCAAATTGGTCAGCGCGTTTAAGTGCAAAAAGCGCAAAAACTGCGCGCTGCGCCCACAGGGAGTTCAAAAAACTGCGCGGAACGCGCAGTGGGGCTCAAAAAGTGTGTGCGTAAACACGCTGCGCGGCGCGCCAGCTTTGTAGTACCCTGGTCTACGACGATGAGACTACTGTGTCCAACACGCTGATGTCCACTGATGGTACTTACTGGAACTGCTACAATGTCACAGGACTTTGTATGAAGGAGACGTGTTTGATGCCTGCTAAGGTGCTGAGCCCAAGGATTCACTGCGGGTACTGTGTACAATACACTGATGTGCACTGATGGTACTTACTGGAACTGGCTACAATGTCCACAATTGGTATGAAGGAGAACGTGTTGATGCCCGCAGGTGCTGCCCAAGGATTCACTACGGGTACTGAGCCACAATACACTGATGGAACTTACTGGTACTACTACATGCCACACATGTTGAGTGAACGTGTTGGTGTTGGGAGTCTGTCTTTACGGCGGTGGAGAAACGGGCTGCCTAAAGGTAAATGATAACGCCTGGTGGGGCGTGGGATTAAGGGAGTCCCTGTTGTTTACGGCGGTAGAGAACGGGCTGGCTGGTTGGTGGTAGTGGTGTTAGTGGGTTTTAGTGGTAGAGTTGGTGTAGAGTTTCAGTGGTGTAAGTGGTAGTGTTGGTGTAGTGGTGTTCAGTGGTGTTAGTGCGTTTTAGTGTAGTGATAGAGAGGTGCCGCTGCAATTCACACTTGTGACTCGTATGACAGTGAACGTGTTGATGCTGCCGGTGCTCCACTAGGATTCACTGCGGGTACTGTTCATATTACGCTGATGGCCACTGGTAAAAACAAAAACAAAAAAAAATCTTACCTTCCAAGATATGTCACACTGACACTTCTAAGGACGTGAGGTTAAGGGAACGTCCGGGCTGGCCGTTTTATTTAAGTGGTATTTCTTTCCGTGTTATTACTTAAGTGGATCTCGATTTAGTGTGTTTTGGTTGACTTGTAATGATTTCAGTTCATCAATTAATGCGATGGACGGGCTTACATTGCCACTGATGGTACATTACATTGCCACTGATGGTACTTACTTTATAGTGCTACGATGTGTGTCACTTGTAATGAAGTAAAAAGTGTTGGATGCTGCAGGTGCTGGATTGCCGTGGACTCTCTGCGAGCACTGTGTACACTCCACTGATGGCCGTGTTTGTGTGTTACAGTACAGGGGTAGGCCAAACAGGCGAAAAGGATTAAAATTGTATCCCTAAGCGAGAATAATACCACTAGACCAAACTCCCGATGAACCGGCGGAGTTTGCCGGGAATTGAACCCATGACGCTCTCGGCAAATCATATCATGAGATGGGTTGTGTTAAAGGAAACATTTCCTGGTACTTGAAGTTTAGAAGTGGTTTTGACGTACTTGTTTTAGCTCTGCTTCTTCAAGATGGGTGTGTTCCGATATTGTTGATGCATGCGCATCACATGCACACACACACTCTTACACACACACACACTTACACACATACACATACACACACACACAAATACACACACAATTACTAGTATGTTCCGATATTGTTGATGCATGCGCATCACATACACACACACTCTTAACACACACACATCTTCTAATCGGTATTCAGCGAGCCCGTAACGAAGAATGAGACACGGTATCACAATCGAAGTAAAGCGCGGCCGAAGTAAGACGAGAGACAGCAAGCTTGCGAACAGGAGGCATACCCTTGCGAGCTGCAGAAAACGATGGCTAGACAATCCACTCTTCATCAGTTACAGAGAAATCGTGGGTAACCAATCGAAGTTGATGTAGTACACATTGTGAGCATGTTCTTAACGCCGTTATTCACCCAGCGTTATTTTACGATCGCACTTACCACACATACACACAACACTCAAATACACAACAACACGTTACTAAGTATGTTCCGATATTGTTGATGCATGCGCATCACATAACACACCACTCTTACACACACACACATACACACACCGTACACACCTACACACACACATACACATACACTTACTGGAATGTTCCGATCTTGTTGACTGCATGCGCATCCGCTCGCATGCAGCACTCAGGTTCAGTCCGAGTTCATGCTGGGTGGCTATTCACCAACTGATGTCTTCAACGTTTGTCTCACACTCATCACACACACACTTACACACACACACACACAAACACACACATACACCACACTTACACACACACAATGAACACATCACACACTACTGTATGTTCCAATCTTGTTGATGCACGCGCATCGCTCGCATGCACACTCACTTACACACACTCACACTTGCACACTTGCACACATACACACACACTCACTGGTATGTCCCGATCTTGTTGATGCGTGCGCATCACATACATTAACACACACTCTTGACACACACACACACACACCATACACATACACATACCACACACCTATGGCACACGCACTTACTGGGTATGTTTCCGATTTGTCTTTGTTGATGCAAGCACATAGATCGCTCACAAATGCACACTGCAGGTTCAGTCCGATGATGCTGGTGGCCACACACTCGTTAATGTCCTCACATCCGTCCCCATCCTGTCATGTGTGCTAATAGAATTGACCAGCAGTCCGCAGTGCCACACTTGTATGATGTGAAGGTGGTTGATGCAACGGGTGCTGCCTACGGGACTCAACTGCGGGGGCGTGGGGGTGGGGGGATGGGTGGCAGTATTTGTTGTGTTGTTGTTGTTGTTGTTGTTGGGGTGGGGGTGGGTGGGTGGGTGGTGGCGTGGGTGGGGGTGGGGGTGGGGGTGGGGGGGGGGGGGGGGAGTGGGTTCGAAGTGTTTTTTTGTTGGTGAGTGGGTGTTGGGTGTTGGTGTCGGTGTTGGTGTGGTGGGGGGCTTACTGGTGTTGGTGTTGGTGTTGGTGGGGGGCTTACTGTGGTGTGTTGGTGGGGGGCCTTACTGGTTGTTGGTGTTGGTGTTGTTTGGGGGGGGCTTACGTGTTGGTGTTGGTGTTGGTGGGGGGCTTACTGTGTTTGGTGTTGGTTGGTGTTGGTGGGGGCTTACTGGTGTTGGTGCTGATAGCACTGGACCAGCCAGTGCCAACAGTCACACTTGAATGAGGTGAGGGTGTTGATGCAGCGGGTGCTGCCTTAGGACTCACTGGAGAGGGGTGGGTGGGGGGAGTAGGGTCGAGTGTCTTCGTGGCTGGGTCAGCGTGCTGGTGTTTGGTGTTGGTGGTTTGGGTGGGGGACCTTACTTCAACCTTGTGGTGGTGTTGGTGTTTTGGTGTTGTGGGTGGGGGCTTACTGGTGTTGGTGTTGGTGGTTCTGGGTGGAGGGACTTTGTGGTGTTTGCGTTTATGTTTTTTGTTTGGTTTGTGCTTGTGCTGATAGCCTGAAACGCAGCCAGTTCCGGGGCAGTCACACTTGTGTGTGGGTGAAGGTGTGATGCAGCGGTGCTGCCTAAGGATCACCTTGGGTGTTGGTTGTGTTTGGTAACTGTTGTTGTGATGTGGGTGTGATGATGATGTTGTTGTTGTTTTGGTGGTTGGTGGTGGTGGTTTGATGGTTGTGTTGGTGGTGTTGTGGTGGTGGGGCTGGTGGTGGTAGTGTTGGTGTAGTTGGTGGTGGTCTGGCATTGGTTGTTGTTGTTGGTTGTGGGCTGGTGGTGGGTGGGTGGTGGTGGGGGGTGGGTGGATGTTGTGTTGTTGTTGCTGTTGTTGGTGGGTGTTGGTGTGGTTGTAACAGGTGGTGCACAGTCCCACATTGTTTTGAGGTG
>JAJSRW010000458.1:0-38754 GCA_022414725.1 Microglena sp. YARC | reverse complement strand
CCACACACACCACACACACACGCACTCACACTAACCTCCACCCGCACACCCCATCCCCGTGTATGACCCACAGGCAGTAGAAACGCGCATTTGGAAGTAACAGACATTGGATGAGATTGACCCTGACCCTGTGGGGCTCTCCCACTTTCCAAACGCAGGCTCCACACACACACACCACACACACACACACACCACACACAGAACACAAACACACACTTAGCTCAACACACACCATCACACGCACAACACACTTAAACACATTACTCCCCCAACCACACCCACCCACCCATTACACACACACGCACTCCACACTTACACCTCCACCCGCACAACCCCATCCCCGTGTATGACCCACAGCAAGGTAGGAGCGCTTGGGAGTTAACAGACCATTGGGATGAAGGATTCGACCTGACCCTGTGGGCGCTCTCCACTTTCCCAAGCAGCTCCACACACACACACACACACACACACACACACACACACACACACACACACCACTCACATAACAACACTCACACGCACCCACCCCCCCTCCGCCCCCCCCACACACACCACACTCCCCCACCCCCCCCCCACACACACACACACACGCACACCTCACGCCACACACTCAACACACTACCCCCCCTCCACACACACACCACTAACCACTCACACACCACTCACACCTCCACCCGCACACCCCCATCCCCGTGCTATGACCCACAGCAAGCGTAGAGCGCTTGCGAAGTATCAGACATTGGATATATTGATCTGGACCCTGTGGGCCCTCTCCACTTTTCCTAGCAAGCTCCACCCGGGCCAATGGATGGGAGCCACCTATGCCAGCCTATTCAGCAGATGAGGTGAGCTGCGTTGGTGGTTTCGGCTGGTGGCGTGAGGTTGGCTTGGGCTTGGGCTTGGCTTGGCTTGGCTTGGATGAGAAATTGATTCTTCACCCTCGTGGGCCCTCTCCACCCTTCCTAGCAGCTCCACCCGGCCAGGATGGGACCACCTATGCCAGCCTATTCAGGCAGATGAGGTGGGCTGGGCTGGGTTGGGTTGGGTTGGGTGAGGCTGGGCTGTGTTGGTGGTGAGGTCTGGGTGTGTTGGGTTGGGTGAGGTTTGGGCTGATGTTGGGTTGGGTGAGGTTGGGCTGTGTTGGGTTGGCGCTGTGTTGGGTTGGGTGAGCTTTGGTCTGTGTTGGGTTGGGTGAAGGTTGGTCTGTGTTGGTTGGGTGAGCGTTGGGCTGTGTTGGGTTAGGGTTGAGGTTGGGCTGTGTTGGGTTGGGGGTGAGGTTGGGCTGTGTTGGGTGGGTGAGGTTGGGCTGTGTTGGGTGGTGATGGTTGGGCTGTGTTGGGTTGGTAGGTGGCTGTTGTTGGGTTGGGTATGGCTGGGCTGTGTTGGTTGGGTTGAGGTTGGGCTGTGTTGGTTTGGGTAGTTGGGCTGTGTTGGCGTTGAGTTGAGGTTGGGCTGTGTTGGTTGGTGAGGTTAGGCTGTGTTGGGTTGGGTGAGGTTGGGCTGTGTTGGGTTCAGCCAGCCTATTTAGGCAGATGAGGTGGTATGTGTGTTGGACTGGGTGGGGTGTGGGTGTGGTGTGCGTGTGGGGATGGGCAGCCACCTAAGCCAGCCTATTCATGCAGATGAGGTGGCTGGGTTGGGTGAGGTTGGCTTGGCTTGGCTTTGGCTTGGCTTGGGTTCAGACCAGCCTATTGGGCAGATGAGGTATGTACCTCAGCTTACCTACGTATCAGTACCTGTGTAACTTCTGTTTCTACCTATGTACTGTACCTCTGTACCTCATCTATGACCAGCCTATTTGGCAGATCGGGTGGGTACCTCCAGTGTACTTTTACTAACAGTACCTCCTCTGTACCTCTGTACCTCTGTCTACCTATGTGTCTGTACCTCTGTACCTCAATCTATGCCAGCCTATTTAGGCAGATGAGGTGGCTACCTTGCAAATATATCTGCATATCTTGTACTTTCTGTACATTTGTACCTCTGTACCTCAGTCTACCTACGTGTCTGTACCTAAGCATATCTGCAGCCTCACCACCATCCCCATCACCACCACCAACAACACTGCCACCAACGCCCTATCCCGACCCACCACAACACCCCCCAACAACACAACAACAACAACAACAAAATAACAAGGACAACCCACATCCGTATGCATTGTCATCACCAACAACCACACCACAACATCACCTCCCTCAGCACCACCACCACCATCACACCACCATTTCATCACCCACCATTCGTATGCACTGCTCCACCACCCAACCACCCCATCACCACCACCATCATCACCCACATTCGTATGCACTGTCACCACCACCACCACCATCACCACCACCATCATACCACTTTGTTTTCCCATGCAATCACCAAGAACCAAACCAAGACCATCCACCTCCCTCAACCACCACCACCACCACCACCACCATCATCACCCACATTTATTTCACATTGTCTCACCAAAGAACCAAACCACACCATCACCTCCATCACCAAACCACCACACCACCAACCACCACCACAACCAAACACCAACACCATCACCTCATCACCACCAAACACCACCAACACCACCAACAACCACCAACCACCACCACCAACATATCACCTCCATCACCACCACCATCACCTCCATCACCACCACCACCACCACCACCACAACCACCAACCATCACCCCCCTCACCACCACCACCACCACCACCACCACCACCCAACCACCAACACTATCACCACCACCCACCACCACCACCACCACCACATCACCTCCCTTACCACCACCAACCACCACCACCACCACCACCACCATCGATCACCCACATTTATTTTCCATGTCATTCCACCACCACCACCAAGAACCAAACCAACACCATCACCTTCCATCACCACCACCACAACACCAACAACCAAACACCACAACACCAACACCAAACACCATCACCTCCATCACCACCAACACCACAACACACCACCACCAACACCAACCAACACCAACACTATCACCTCCATCACCACCACCATCACTCATCACCTCCACCAACACAACACCAAACACCAACACAACACAGAAACACCAACACTATCACCTCCATTCACCACCACCACACCACCACCACCACCACCATCACCACCACGCACCACCACCATCACCAAACAACCACCAACACCAACACCACCACCATTGCATCACCCACATTTATTTTCCATGTCATCACCACCCACCACCAAGAACCAAACCAACACCATCACCTCCATACACCACCACCACCAACCACCACCACCACCCACCACCACCCCATTCACCATCACCTCCATCACCACCAACACCACCACCACCACCAACACTATCACCTCCATCACCACCACCATCACCTCCATCACCACCACCACCAACAACCAACACCAACCCACCAACACCAAACACCACCAACACACCAACACCAACACCAACATCAAACACTTCACCTCCATTCACCACCAACCACCAACAACCAACCACCAACACAACACAACACCAAACAACCACCACACCACCATACCCACATTGCCATCAATCCCACATTGTTCCATCAATCACAGAACCAAACCAAACCACTCACCTCCCTCACCACCACCCCCACCACCACATCGATCACCCACATTTTATTTCCATGTTCCATCACCAACCACCATCCACTCCACACTCCATCACCACCACCACACACACCAACACCACACATCAAACCATCACACAACAACACCTCACAACACCACCAACACCACCACACCACCAACACCACCAGCACTATCACCCTCCTCACCCACCAACCATCAACCTCCATACCACCACCACCTACCCACCACCACCCACGACCACACCCCCCTGCCACCACCACCCCACCACCACCGACCACCACCACCAACACTATCACACACCACCACCAACCACCCCACCATCCACAACACTATCTCCCTTACCACCACACCACCACCAACCACCACCACCACCATCACCTCCTTACCACCAACCAACCAACACCACACCTTCCCACCCACCACCAACACCAACACAACACCCCACATTTTTTTCCATGTCATCACCACCTCCATTCGACACCACACCAAGAACCAAAAACCACCACCAACACACCACCAAACTATCACCATCACCATCATCCACCTCCACCACCAACACCAACACCAACAACAACACCAACACCAACAAACCAACACCGATCACCCTCCATCACCACCAACCACACCAACCCACCACCACCACCATCACCACCAACACCACCAGCATCTCACAACCACCACCACACCTTCCACTCACCATACACCCATTTGCCATTGTCAACAACACCCAACAACCAACAAACTATCAACCTCGCATCACCACCACCATCACTCCACACACCACACCACCCAGCCACCACCACCACCATCACATCACCCATCGCACAACCATCACCAACCACCACCACTATCACCTCCATCACCGACCACCATCACACAACACATCACCACCACCACCAACACCAAAACACCCACACACCACCACCACCACCAAACACACCAACCCACACAACACCAACAATTCACCTCCATCACCAACACCAACACCACAACACCCACCCAACACCACACCCAACACTATCACCATCACCATCCACCAACACACCAACACATCACCCACCCACCATCACCAGCAAACACCACCGCAACAACCAAAACAACCACCAACACAACACCAACATTCAACACTATTCATCCACCACCACCACACCACCAACCAAACCCACCACCACCATCACCACCATCACCACCAACACTACCACCATCACCACCGAACACCACCAACCACCAACACCAACACCATACCCATCACCACCAACCACACACCAACACCACACCATCACGCACCACACCACCACCACCACCACCCACCACCAACACACCACCAACACCACCTCCATCACACCACACCAACCACACCCACCACCACCCAAACACCACCATCACCACCACCACACACCACCACCAACACTATCACCATCACCAACACAACACCATCCCCACCACCACCACCACCACCACCAACCCACCCACCAACACACACACCACACCACACCACCACACCACCACACCAACCACCAAACAACACCAACACCACCACTCCAACTTCCAACACTATCACCTCCATCACACACCACCACCACACCACCACCACCATCATCACCATCACCTCCATTCACGCACACCACCACCACCACCACCACCACCACCAACACAACACTCCATTCACCACCAGGCACCACCAAACACCACCACCACCACCACCACCACCACACCCCACCACCACCCACCCACCATCACCACACACCACCACCACCACCACCACCAACCCACCATCACCACCATCACTCACCTCCATCACCCCATCACCACCACCACACCAAACACCACCACCACCACCCCACACCACAACCACCCCACCACCATCACCACCACCACAAAACAAACACCACCACCACACCACTATCACCACCACCACCACCAACACCACCACCACCCCACCAACCACCCATTATCACCGATCAACCACCACCACCACCACCACCACCACCACCACCACCACCAACCACCATCACCACCACCACCACACCACCACCACCCCACAACACCACCCCACCACCAACACACCACATCACCATCCACGCCACATTTATTCCAATTTTCCACATCACCACCACCAAGAACCACCTATCACCATCGACCACCACCCAACCACCACCACCACCAACACATCACCATCACCTCACCACCCAACACCACCAAACACCACCAAAACACCACCAACACCATCAACCACACAACACCCACCACCACCACCAACCACACCACACCACCACCACCCACCACAACACCAACCCACCACCAACACCAACCAACCACCACCACACCCAACACCACACCCAATCACCAACACCACACCACCAACACATCACCACCACCACCACCACCCACCACCACCATCACCAACACCAACACCAACAACACCACAACAACCAACACCACCAACACCACCAACACCAACCACAAAACACCAACCACACTACCAACCCACCAACACCAACACCAACACCATCCCACACCACCAACACCAACAACACCAACACCATCATCACCCACATACCAACCACCACCACACAAACACACACCAACACCAACCACCATCAACCCACCAACACACCACCACCACCATTTTTTCACACCCACACCCCAACCACAACACAACCCACCACACACACACCACCACACACCACCACACCAACACCTCATCACCACCCACCACCACCAAACACCACCACCACCAACACCAACACAACCACCATCCACCACCACCACCAAGAACCACCAACCACCACCACCCCATCACACCACCACCACCACCACCACACAACACCAACACCAACACCACTCACCCCTCCATCACCACCAAACACCACCAACACCACCACAACCACCACCAACCACCACCACACCACCACCACCACCACCACCACCAACCCACCACCACCACCACCACACCAAACACCAACCACCACACCACCACCAACAACACCATCACCAACCACACAAACACCACCACATCACCACCAAACACCACCACCATCACCACACCAACACCAACCACCACACCACCTATCACTCATCACCATCCACCACCACCACCACCACCACCACCACCACCACCACAAACACATCACCACCACCACCACCACCACCACCAACCACCACCATATCACCTCCCATCACCCACCACCACCACCACCACCACCACAAAGCACACCACCACCACCACCATCATCCACCACCACCACCCACATCACCACCACCATCCACCACCACCAACACTCCTACCACCACCACACTATCACCCCCACCATCACCACCACCACCACCACCACACACCACCACCTCACCACCCACCACCAACACACACCACCCACCACCCAACCACACCAACACATATCACCTCCCATCACCACCACCACCACCAACACCACCACCACCACCACCCACCATCACCACCCACCACCACCACCACCAACACTAATCACCTCCATCACCACCACCACCACCACCCACCACCATCACCACCACCACCACCACCACCACACCACCACCACCACCACCCACCACCATCACCACCACCACCACCAACCACACCACCACCATCACCACCACCACCACCAACCACCACCACCACCACACACCACCACACTACACCACCACCACCACCACCACCCACCACCACCACCATCACCACCACCACCACCACCACCACCACCACCACCAACACTATCACCCCCATCACCACCACCATCACCACCATTCCACCACCACACACCAACACACCAACACCAACACCACACCACACACCACCCATCTATCACCTCCATCACCACCACCACCACCACCACCTCCATCACCACCACCACCACCACCACCACCACCACCACCACCACCACCACCACCACCACCATCATCACCCACATTTATTTTCCATGTCATCACCAAGAACCAAACCAACACCATCACCTCCATCACACCAACACCAACACCAAACACCACCAACACCAACACCAAACACCAACACCAACACCAACACCATCACCTCCCTCACTAACACCAACACCAACACCAACACCAACACCAACACCAACACCAACACCATCACCTCCCTCACCATCACCTCCCTCACCACCACCACCACCACCACCACCACCAAACCAACACCATCACCTCCCTCACCACCACCACCACCAACAACAACAACAACAACACCAACACCAACACCAACACCATCACCTCCCTCACCACCACCAACACCAACACCAACACCAACACCAACACCACCAACACCATCACCTCCCTCACCACCAACACCAACACCACCAACACCACCACCAACACCAACACCATCACCTCCCTCACCACCACCACCACCACCACCACCACCACCACCACCACCATCACCTCCCTCACCCACCACCACTACCACCACCACCAAACCAACACCATCACCTCCCTCACCACCACCACCACCACCGTGTTGTTCACTTACAGGTTTGTTACACCTCGGCAGCTGGGCAGCATATGCCTTCACCTGGGTCGATACCTTCAGGTCAGTATATATGGATACTTACGCAGACACACGGATACACACGTACACACTCATACACACGCAGACACACGGATACGCAGACACACGGATACACACGTACACACGCAGACACACGCAGACACACGGATACGCAGACACACGGATGCACACGTACACATGCAGACACACGCAGACACACGGATACGCAGACACACGGATACACACGTACACACGCAGACACACGCAGACACACGGATACGCAGACACACGGATACACACGTACACACTCATACACACGCAGACACACGGATACGCAGACACACGGATACACACGTACACACTCATACACACGCAGACACACGGATACGCAGACACACGGATACACACGTACACACGCATGCATACATATACACACACATACACACACGTACAAACACATACACACACAGATACAGACACACAGACACACACAGACACACGTACACACACATGCATACACATACACACACAGATACAGACACACATACACACGCACATACACACACAGATGCAGACACACAGACACACACATACACACAGATACACACACAGATACACACACAGATACACACATACACACACAGATACACACGTAAGGTAGGTGAATGAACTGATGCATACACACACGTACACACACACATACACACTCATATACACCCACACTCGCACATACACATGTGCCTTCACCTGTATCGACACCTTCAGGTCGGTGAATGACGTGATGCATACACAGACACATACACACACAGATACACACGTACACATACACATGCACACACACATACACACACAGATACACACGTACACACACACAGATACACACGCACATTTACACATGCACATGCACACACACATACACACACAGATACAACACGTACACATGCACACACACATACACACACAGATACACACACACGTACACATACACGTGCACACACACACACACACACATACACACACACACACACAGATACACACGTACACGTACACATGGCACACACACATACACACACACAGATACACACTACACACGTACACATGCACACACATACACACACACAGATACACACGTACACATACACATGCACACACACATACACACACAGATACACACGTACACATGCACACACACATACACACACAGATACACACGTACACATGCACACACACATACACACACAGATACACACGTACACATGCACACACACATACACACACAGATACACACGTACACATGCACACACACATACACACACAGATACACACGTACACATACACATGCACACACACATACACACACAGATACACACGTACACATGCACACACACATACACACACAGATACACACGTACACATACACATGCACACACACATACACACACAGATACACACGTACACATGAACACACACATACACACACAGATACACACGTACACATGCACACACACATACACACACAGATACACACGTACACATGCACACACACATACACACACAGATACACACGTACACATACACATGCACACACACATACACACACAGATACACACACACGTACACATACACATGCACACACACATACACACACACAGATACACAGTACACACACATGCACACACACATACACACACAGATACACACGTACACATGCACACACACATACACACACAGATACACACGTACACATGCACACACACATACACACACAGATACACACGTACACATGCACACACACATACACACACAGATACACACGTACACATACACATGCACACACACACAACACATACACACGTACACATACACATGCACAGATACACACACACATGCAACACACACACACACAGATACACACGTACACATGCACACACACATACACACACACAGATACACACGACACACACACACAGATACACACAGATACACACGTACACATGCACACACACACACACACACACACAGATACACACGTACACATACACATGCACACACACATACACACACACAGATACACACGTATGCATACACATGCACACACACATACACACACACAGATACACACGTACACATACACATGCACACACATACACACACACAGATACACACGTACACATACACATGCACACACACATACACACACACAGATACACATGTACATATACACATGCACACACACATACACACACACAGATACACACGTACACATACACATGCACACACACATACATACACACAGATACACACGTACACATACACATGCACACACACATACACATATAGACACGTACACACACATACGCATATGCCTTCACCTGGGTCGATATTGCCAGGTCGGTGAATGAACTGATGCATACACACACCCACACCCACACCCACATATAGACACGTACACACACATACGCATATGCCTTCACCTGGGTCGATATCTTCTTGTCAGTGAACGAACTTATGCATTCACACACTACTATCCCCCCCCCCACCCACCCCCACCCACCCACCCACACCCACCCACCCACCCACACATACACACACCTCCCCACCCCCCATACACACGCGCACGAAAACCCGCACCCCACAAACATCACAGATGCCAGCGCCCTTGCTGGTGGCAGAGAAGATATTCTACCACGCACATACCCCACACTACTACCTCCTTTCCACACACACACACACACACACACAGATGCCAGCGCCCTTGCCGGTGGCGGAGAAGATGTTCTACCACACACACACACCACACACTACTATCCCCCCACACACACACACGCACACACACACACACACACACACACACAGATGCCAGCGCCCTTGCCGGTGGCGGAGAAGATGTTCTACCACATGATGAATAACATGGACAGCTATGAGGGCGATGACCTGGCAGCGATCACCTTCCTGATGGCTTCTTCAGGGTACAGGCTGGATACCCCGAGGTAGGATCGGGGTTTGCAATTGCCTGCCATATTCTACGTTTGTGTTAAACCCTAAACCATAATGAATAAACATTTCAAACAAAACAAACAGATTTGTAGTGAACTAAATGTGAAGTTAAATTGTGGGCAAAGTACGAATTTATCGTCCCGTTCAGGGCACTTCCATTGACCAAATTAGCTAGCGCTTAAGCGCATTTGAAAACAAAAAAACTGCGCTTTGTAGTGCAAAAAGCGCAAAAATTGCTTGCAGCGCCCACAGGGGGGTGCAAAAAACTGCGCAAAATGGTAATTGTGGGCAGAGTACAAATTGATCATCCCGTCGTTGACGATTCGTTTGAGTTCATTTTACCAGAGCTAGTTTTTCCACTCAGTTCAGTTGGAGTCCAGTTCACCAATGCTTGTTTTTCAAAATTGCCCTTCTTCTTGCTGTTGTTGTTATTGTTGTTGTTTTGCAAGTCCATGTATTGGTGTGCCTGAACACATAAAATGATGTTGTTAAATCCTGCTGTTTTAGGTTGTTGTTGTTGTTGTTGTTGTTGTTTTGCAAGTCCATGTATTTGTATGTCTGAACACATTAAATGATGTTGTTAAATCCTGCTGTTTTTGTTTTTTGTTGTTGCTGTTGTAGTTGTTGTTATTTTTGTTGTTGTTGTTGTTGTTGTTGTTGTTGTTGTTGTTTTGCAAGTCCATGTATTTGTGTGTCTGGACACATAAAACGTTTTTAAGTCCTGCTGTTTTTGTCGTTGTTGCTGCTGTTTTTGTTGTTGTTGTTGTTGTTGTTTTGCAAGTCCATGTATTTGTGTGCTTGAGCACAAAGCATGATGTGAAATCCTGTTGTTGTTGTTGTTGTTGTTGTTGTTGTTGTTGTTTTGTAAGTCCATGTATTTGTGTGTCTGAACACATAAAATGATGTTAAATCCTGCTGTTTTTGGTTGTTGTTGTTGTTGTTGTTGTTGTTGTTGTTGTTGTCATCGTCGCCGTCGTCGTCGTCCTTTTTCGTTGTCGTTGTCGTCGTCGTCGTCGTCGTCGTCCTTTTCGTCGTCGTCGTCGTCGTTGTTGTTGTTGTTGTTGTTGTTGTTGTTGTTGTTGTTGTTGTTGTTTTTCAAGTCCATGTATTTGTGTGCCTGAACACATAAAAGGATGTTGTTAAATCCTGCTGTTTTTGGTTGTTGTTGTTGTTTTGTAAGTCCAATTATTTGTGTACTTGCAGCGGGCTCGGAGGACGATGCCACAATGCCGCTCTATCTGATTAGTGATTTTGTTGCTTCAGTCAGTTTGCTTCGGTCAGGCAGTGTTCGCAGTCAATGCAGTGATTGTTTTGCTTCAGTCAGTTTGCTTCGGTCAGGCAGTGTTTCGCAGTCAATGCAGTGATTTTTTCTTCAAATTCGAAAGTCGGTTTCTTCTAGCTGTATGGTTTCAGGCCTCCTCCAGGGACAGCGTTTTAGTGCTTTCTGTAGCTTTTTGTAGCTTTTTAGGGCCATTGAGGGCAACAAAAAAGAAAAAGAAACTTTTGTATAGCGATAATTTTGATAAAACGGGGTCAAAACTAGAGATTGCTATATATAGCGGAAACAAAAATCCCTGTACCCGATGCCCAGCTGAGCGGTGGGAAGCGTTCTTCTATACTTAGCATGGCAGAAAGCATCAGATTGGCGACACATAACATCATATTCTGGCTATAATTGCAGAATCGAATGATCACTGTAGCACGAAGTAAGGGCCCTCGTCGGTAAAACAATTTTTGGGGGTCAAGTTCAGCAATGTTTTTTTTATTTTTAGCCCTTCCTGTCACAGTTTTGCAAGTCTCTTTAGCCTATTTGGCTACCCCTGGACTGTAAAAATACATAGAAAGACAGACAGACAGACAGGCAGACAGACATCTTGTGAATCAAGCCTGAACCCTGCCTTGACACACACAGCATGGCCGATGACCTGGCGCTGGTCATGCAGCCCAAGATGGAGAGTTGTACTGCCTCGTCTCTGGAGCTGTTGTACAATGCCCTCCCGCTCTTGGGCCCAAGCCAACACATGAAGGAGCTGGTGGCAGCTGTCGCAAGAAGGTGGGGGGAAGTTGTAGCCTGAGCCCTGAACCCTAAACCCTAAACCCTAAAGTTGCAGTAAGGTGGGGGGAAGGTGTCGAAGAAGTTGGGGAAGATTGTGGGCGTCATAGGCGGGTAGGTGGTGAAGGAGGTGTGTGTGGGGGGGGAGGGGGGGGAGTTGCAGGAAGGTGGGGGGAAGGTGGGGAAGGTTGCGGGCGTCACAGGCGGGTAGGTGGTGAGGGAGGTGTGTGGGTGGTGGGTGGGTGGGGGGGGGGGGAGTTGCAGGAAGGTGGGGGGGAGGTGGGGAAAGTTGGGTGAGGTGGCGGGCGACACAGGCGGGTAGGTGGTGAGGGAGGTGGGGGGAAGTTACAGGAAGGTGGGGGAAGTTGCAGGAAGGTGGGGGAAGGTGGCAGCTGTCACAGGCAAGCAGGTAGGTGGGGGGAAGTTGCAGGGAGGTGGGGGAAGGTGGCAGCTGTCACAGGCAAGCAGGTAGGTGGGGGGAAGTTGCAGGAAGGTGGGGTGAGTGGCAGCTGTCACAGGCAAGCAGGTAGGTGGGGGGAAGTTGCAGGAAGGTGGGGAAGGTGGGGGAAGGTGGAAGCTGTCACAGGCAAGCAGGTAGGTGGTGGGGGAGGGCGGAAGGTATGGAGATTTACCTCGAGATTTGATAGAAAATACAGCAGGAGGGAGTCCAACCGTGCGAGACCCACGGTAACCAGGGAGCATACTAAGTGGATCAGACAACAACAACAGCAACAACAACAAAAACAACAATAACAACAATAACAACAAACAACAACAACAAGCAACAAGCAACAACAACAACAACAACAACAACAACAACAGCAACAACAACAGCAACAACAACAACAACAACAACAACAACAACAATGACAACAACAACAACAAGCAACAACAACAACAAGCAACAACAAGCAACAAGCAACAAGAAACAACGACAACAACAACAACAACAACAACAACAACAACAACAACAACAGCAACAACAACAACAGCAACAACAACAACAACAACAACAACAACAACAATGACAACAACAACAACAACAACAACAACAACAACAACAACAACAACAACAATGACAACAACAACAATGACAACAACAACAACAACAACAACAACAACGACAATGACAACAACAATAAGCAACAAGCAACAACAACAACAACAACAACAACAACAGCAACAACAACAGCAACAACAACAACAACAACAACAAGCAACAACAACAACAACAACAACAACAACAGCAACAACAACAACAACAACAACAACAACAACAACAACAACAACAACAACAACAACAATGAAAACAACAACAACAACAACAACAACAACAACAACAACAACAACAACAATAAGCAACAAGCAACAAGCAACAACTACTACTAACAACTAACAACTAACAACAGACTGCAGACAACAGAGAACAACAACAACAATAACAAACTACAACAACAACAATAACAACAGCAACATCATCAAACAAACAAACGCATGTGTTAGGGGAGGGTGAAATCAGTTATTGTGTCTCGAGATTTACGAAATTAAAGCAGTTGGGGAATACAATATCATCATCAATAACGAAAACAAACTAATATACATGCATACATACATACACACTTACAAACACCTCCACTGACCAATTACACCAGCAACACCATCACCATCACCACCAACACCACCAACACCAACAACAGCACCATCATCTCCACTGACCACCACAACCACCAACACCACCATCACCATCACCTCCACTGAGCAAAAAAAAGCAAAAACAAAGCAAAAAAAAGACTGCGCAAACAGCTACGACAACAACGACAACAACAACAACCCTCACCACCCTTACGATCGTCTCATCCACTACCATCACCACCACCACCTCCATCCACCAACAACATCAACACCAACACCTTCCACCACCTCCACTGACCAACACCAACACCATCCACCACCTACACCGACCAACACCATCACCATCACCATCCACCTTCCACCACCTCCACCGACCAACACCAACACCACCATCACCATCCACAATCTACACCGACCAACATCAACACCAACACCACCATCCACAACCTCCACTGGCCAACAACAACAACAACAACAACAACATCACCATCCTCCGGCCCCACCGACCAACACCAACACCACCATCACCATCCACCGGCCCCACCGACCAACACCAACACCACCATCACCATCCACCACCAACACCAACACCATCATCCACCACCTCCACTGGCCAACAACAACAACACCATCACCATCCACCGGCTCCACCTACACCGACCAACACCACCGCCAGCGCCACCATCACCATCAACCCCCTCCACTGACCAACAACACCACCATCACCACCAACACCTCCACTGACCGACAACACCAACACCAACACCACCATTACCATCCACCACTTCCACTGACCACCACCACCACCATCACCATCCAGCAACTCCACCGACCAGCACCACCACCACCATCACCATCCACCAACTCCACCGACCAGCACCACCGCCAGCACCACCAGCACCATCCACCACCTCCACTGACCAACAACATCACCACCAAAACCTCCACTGACCAACAACAACACCAATAGCACCTTCATCACCACCACCAACACCTCTACGGACCACCACCACCACCAACACCATCATCACCTCCACAGACCACCACCAACAACAACAACACCATCACCTCCACTGAACACCACCACCACCACCACCATCATCATCATCACCTCCACAGACCACCACCAACAACAACAACACCATCACCTCCACAGACGACCACCACCACCAACAACACCATCACCTCCACTGACCACCACCATCATCACCACCACTATCACCTCCACTGACCAACAACAACACCAATACCACCATCATCACCAACACCAACACCTCCACTGACCACCACCAACAACAACAACACCATCACCATCACCATGCATAGGTACAATGATGTGGTCACCATGGAACAAGCAGTGCAAGCTGAATAGGAAGCTGCCAAGAAGCTTCTGGATTGTGGTCACCATAGAGCAGGCAGGGCAAGCTGAATAGGAAGCTGCCAGGAAGCTGCTGGATTGTGGTCACCATGGAACAAGCAGTGCAAGCTGAATATGAAGCTGCCAAGAAGCTGCTGGATTGTGGTCACCATGGAGCAAGCAGTGCAAGCTGAATAGGAAGCTGCCTAGAAGCTGCTGGATTGTGGTCACCATGGAGCAGGCAGTGCAAGCTGAATATGAAGCTGCCAAGAACCTGCTGGATTGTGGTCACCATGGAGCAGGCAGGGCAAGCTGAATAGGAAGCTGCCAAGAAGCTGCTGGATTGTGGTCACCATGGAGCAAGCAGTGCAAGCTGAATAGGAAGCTGCCTAGAAGCTGCTGGATTGTGGTCACCATGGAACAAGCAGTGCAAGCTGAATAGGAAGCTGCCAAGAAGCTGCTGGATTGTGGTCACCATAGAGCAGGCAGTGCAAGCTGAATAGGAAGCTGCCTAGAAGCTTCTGGATTGTGGTCACCATGGAGCAGTCAGGGCAAGCTGAATAGATAGCTGCCAGGAAGCTGCTGGATTGTGGTCACCATGGAGCAGGCAGGGCAAGCTGTGCAAGAGGAGCACGGAAGCTGAATAGGAAGCTGCCAGGAAGCTGCTGGATGGGCAAATGGTGCAAGAGGATCACGGAGGGCAAGCAAGCTAAATAGGAAGCTGCCAGGAAGCTGCTGGAAGGTCAAGCGATGCAAGAGGAGCAGGCAGGGCAAGCTTAATAGGAAGCTGCTGGATTGTGGCCACCATGAAGCAGGCAGGGCAAGCTGAATAGGAAGCTGCCAGGAAGCTGCTGGATTGTGGCCACCAAGGAGCAGGCAGGGCAAGCTGAATAGGAAGCTGCCAGGAAGCTGCTGGATTGTGGCCACCATGGAGCAGGCAGGGCAAGCTGAATAGGAAGCTGCCAGGAAGCTGCTGGATTGTGGCCACCATGGAGCAGGCAGGGCAAGCTGAATAGAAAGCTGCCAGGAAGCTGCTGGGTTGTTGCCACCATGGAGCAGGCAGGGCAAGCTGAATAGGAAGCTGCCAGGAAGCTGCTGGAAGGCACCTATGGCATCACAAAGGGCAAGCCAGCTGAATAGGAAGCTGCCAAGAAGCTGCTGGATTGTGGTCACCATGGAGAAGGCAGGGCAAGCTGTGCAAGAGGAGCAAGGAAGCTGAATAGGAAGCTGCCAGGAAGCTGCTGGAGGGGCAAGCGGTGCAAGAGTAGCAAGGAATCTGAACAGGAAGCTGCCAGGAAGCTGCTGGAGGGGCAAGCGGTGCACGAGGAGCAAGGAAGCTGAACAGGAAGCTGCCAGGAAGCTGCTGGAGGGGCAAGCGGTGCAAGAGGAGCAAGGAAGCTGAACAGGAAGCTGCCAGGAAGTTGCTGGAAGGTCAAGCGGTGCAAGAGGAGCAAGGAAGCTGAACAGGAAGCTGCTGGAAGGGCAAGCGGTGCAAGAGGAGCAAGGAAGCTGAACAGGAAGCTGCTGGAGGGGCAAGCGGTGCACGAGGAGCAAGGAAGCTGAACAGGAAGCTGCCAGGAAGCTGCTGGAAGGGCAAGCGGTGCAAGAGGAGCAAGGAAGCTGAACAGGAAGCTGCTGGAGGGGCAAGCGGTGTAAGAGGAGCAAGGAAGCTGAACAGGAAGCTGCCAGGAAGCTGCTGGAAGGTCAAGCGGTGCATGAGGAGCAAGGAAGCTGAACAGGAAGCTGCCAGGAGGTTGCTGGAAGGGCAAGCGGTGCAAGAGGAGCAAGGTAGCTGAACAGGAAGCTGCCAGGTAGCTGCTGGAAGGTCAAGCGATGCAAGAGGAGCAAGGAAGCTGAACAGGAAGCTGCCAGGAAGCTGCTGGAAGGTCAAGCGATGCAAGAGGAGCAAGGAAGCTGAACAGGAAGCTGCTGGAAGGGCAAGTGGTACAAGAGGAGCAAAGAAGCTGAACAGGAAGCTGCTGGAAGGGCAAGCAGTGCAAAAGGAGCAAGGAAGCTGAACAGGAAGCTGCCAGGAAGCTGTTTGAAGGGCAAGCGGTGCAAGAGGAGCAAGGAAGCGGCCAGGAAGCTGCTGGAAGGGCAAGCTGTGCAGGAGGAGTAAGGAAGCTGAACAGGAAGCTGCCAGTAAGCTGCTTAAGGGGCAAGCGGTGCAAGAGGAGCAAGGAAGCTGAACAGGAAGCTGCCAGGAAGCTTCTGGAAGGGCAAGCAGAGCAAGAAGAGTATGGAGGAGGATATAAGCTGAATAGGAAGCTGCTGGATTGCTCAGATGGGATCTTGGCTTGGCTTGGATTCACCATTCACAAGTAGTACAGACAACAGAAGAATATGCTGTGGCTTGGCTTGGCTTGGATCTTGGCTTGGCTTGGATTCACCATTCACAAGTAGTACAGACAACAGAAGAATATGCCGTGGCTTGGCTTGGCTTGGATCTTGGCTTGGCTTGGATTCATCATTCACAAGTAGTACAGACAACAGAAGAATATGCTGTGGCTTGGATTGGCTTGGATCTTGGCTTGGCTTGGATTCACCATTCACAAGTAGTACAGACAACAAAATGATATGCCCATATGGCAGCTTCCAGGCAGCTGCCACCCAGGCTGTACTGCAGGGGCGCATACGTATTCTGTAGCACACCTTACTAAGTTTGAATTTGAAGATTGGTTTAGTGTATGGGCAAATACTGTGGGTACTCCAGCAATTCTTAATTAAGAATTTCTGGAGTACCCAAGGTAATGATAACGCCTGGTGGGGCGTGGTATTAAGGGAACCCGTCGTATGCGGGTAGAGAGCGGTCTTCTACCTCAACTGGACAAGCTACCATCGCGGTTGACAACGACCTGCAACGCTCAGGGCGACCGTAGGGGGAATCGAAACCCCGACCCTGCATCCTCAAAGCGATTTGGTGTACCACTAGACCAATCGATTCACTGAAAGGGACTGGAGTACTTCAAAAACAAAAGTAATAAGGCACTTGATGCCAGGCTAACGCAAAAAAAAAAAGTACAAGGTAGACAGGATATTTTCATTCTGGATTAAGCCACACTGTTGGTCTGCATAAACGTTAATTCTCTACAAACAAGTTCTATGCAGCGTCGCCTGCGACGCTAAAAATTGGCAGAGAGTGATCGCGAGGGAGCGACAGGTCCTGAGTGACGTGTCAGGCTTCATCGCGGTCAGATGGATGGATGGTCGGACGGACAGATGGGTAAACATGGGGCCTCCCGCCCCCTTGAGGAGGGGGCCCCGCCAAAAAAGGGTGCCAGAAAGATATCACATGGATGCCAGAAAGATATCACATGGATGCCAGAAAGATATCACAAGGATGCCAGAAACATATCACATGGATGCCAGAAAGATATCACACAGATGAACGAGCTGGTGGAATGGGGTAAAAGTCTGTTCCCTATGGGATCTTGGCTTAGCATGGATTCACCATTCACAAGTAGTACAGACAACTGAAGAATATGCTGTGAGATTTTGGCTTGGCTTGGATCTTGGCTTGGCTTGGATTCACCATTCACAAGTAGTTCAGACAACAGAAGAATATGCTGTGAGATATTGGCTTGGCTTGGATATTGGCTTGGCTTGGATTCACCATTCACAAGTAGTACAGACAACAGAAGAATATGGTGTGAGATATTGATTGCTAAGCAAAGGCGAATGGTTTGGTTACGCTGTGATTGTGACATGGTTTCAAGGCGGACTCTGTTCACGTGTGGGGCTTCAATTTTTCGGTCGGTCGGTCGGTTGGTTGGTCGGTCGGACGGTCAAACAGACGAATGGGTAACCCTAGGGGCTCCAGCCCCCCAGAATGGGTGGCTCCGCCAAACTGTTTCTATTTTTAGCTATGAGTACCAGCCTCTAGGCACCTCCTTTCACCCATCCTTGGGTCAAACCCAATGCTTGCAGCTGCATTGGAATGTCTGTCATGTCAGATTTCAGACGCACCAGCCAGTTTCAAATTTTTCCCAAAAGTGGGTGGAAAGAGCTGCCTAGAAGCTGCTACTCGTAGCTAAAAAAACAAACAGTGTTGCAGAGCCACCCATTCTAGGGGGGGAGCCCCTAGGGTTACCCATTTGTCCGTTCTACCGTTCGACCGACTGACCAAAAAGTTGAAGCCCGACACGCAAGCCAAATGTCTCATAACTCACTGGCTTCCGTCAACTCCAGTCCGTTGCCACCTGTCATTCTGTTGCCAACACACTCCGCCAATTATCCGCGTCGCTTGCGACGCTGCACAGGACTTGTTTATTTCAAATTGCTGTAGACCACGTTGAGTAGCTACTTGGGCTACTCACCCCTCATTTCAGGAAAGTTGGGTATCCATCGCACGGCGGAGCTCGAAGCGCGGAGCCTGGGGCGTTCGGGGGTTCGCTTGCGACGCTGCATAGGACTTGTTTCAGCCAACTCTGGGCAGCTCACCGACTTCCGGTTCCAAGTTCCCCCAGTGCCTATCCCACGGAACCCAGGGAGCATACTAAGTGGATAAGTAAATAAATATGCCTTATTATGACTTGTCCAAATAAATAAATACGTAGACTTATTATGAATAAATAAATAGTATGTCTTATTATGAATTTTCCAAATAAATAAATAAACAAATAAATAAATAAATAGACTTATTATGAATAAAACAATAGTATGCCTTATTATGAATCGTCAAAATAAATAAATAGACGTATTATGAATATATAAATAGTATGCCGTATTATGAATTGTCAAAATAAATAAATAAACAAATAGACTTATTATGAATAAAACAATAGTATGCCTTATTATGACTTGTCCAGGTCCTTATGTGGGATCCTAGAAGCGGTTTTGTTTTACCATTTTTCCAAAATCACCGACCACCCTGCCGTGTTGTCCTACCCCACTGTAGATCTCTGTCGTGTGTATGATGTAACTAGTGATGTGCATGAATTTCGGTTTGTTGCACAATTTTTCTAAATCATTGACCACCGTGTCGCTTTGTCATACCCCAGCCCTTTGTCCTGGTGTAACCTTTAAAATTGTTACGCCTTGCCACGGGGCGTGATGTTGAAGCAACCATCCCGTTCAAATTCAAATTCAAACGCCTTGCCACGGGGCGTGATGTTGAAGCAACCATTCCTTTAAAACTCAAATTCATACGCCTTGCCACGGGGCGTGATGTTGAAGCAACCATCCCGTTCAAATTCAAATTCAAATTCATACGCCTTGCCACAGGGCGTGATGTTGACGCAACCATCCCGTTCAAATTCAGATTCAAATTCTTACGCCTTGCCACGGGGCGTGATGTTGAAGCAACCATCCCGTTCGCTTGCACTGGGGAATCGTCACTGTGTGTATTGCTAGCACTTGAGTTCGCGCTACAGCGCTGATGAAAGTTCTCGGCCTGTGCCATGATGTAACAATTGATATGCATGCAGTTGGCTTTCTTTTATGGCTACAACCTCGCCGTCTTCGGCAGTAAGGTCGATGGTCAGGATATCCTTATTCCAATCTCCAGTCTCTTCAAACAATCATTGGTGAAGTAATGAATTTTGTGCGTGGGGTGGTTAGGGGGAAGCCACGCCAACTGCCGTTGGCGGAAAGTCGCGAAAAATGAATCGATGAGTGTGGCAAAAAAATGGAAAGATGAAGAAAAACGAGAAAAAGTGATTTGCTCGCGTTTCCATTTTCCTGGTCATAATTGTTTTACTGCCAAATTACTGCCAAGACGGCGAGCAGCCAAATTTATGGCTGAAGATATGTAGTATGTAACCAAGTTCAAGTTCAAGATGAGTGTGGCTAACTCTATCATGCAGATGACTTTTGTGTATGTTACAGTCCAGGGTAGGCCAAGTATGCTAAAGGGACTTGCCCAAACTAGTAATGATAACGCATGGTGGGGCGTGGTATTAAGGGAACCCGTCATACGCGGGCAGAGAACGGTCTACCACCTCGACTGGACAAGCTGACAACGACCTGCAACAGCTTGCCCAACCTAGCACACATTTATGTGGCTATGTGCCGGTATGTTACAGTCCAGGGGTAGGCCAAAAAGGCTAAACGGACTTGCCCAACCGTGATAGGAAAGGCATAATACCAAGACGTATCATCATGGGTATAAACGTAATCAAGCCAGATCCTTGCGACCAGAAGAACATTTTTACAGTCCAGGGGTAGGTTAAAAAGGCTATAAGGACTCGACCAGCCGTGACTGGAGGGGCTCCAAACAAAAAGGCTCATCCAGCCACACCCATGCCCCCCCCCCCCACCCACCCACCACACACACACACACAGACACAACACAACACCACCACCACCACCCACCCAATCTCTGAGTAGCTAGGGATGGCCTGTAATAGGACTAGGCATGTACCCAAAGCAAATAAGCAACATATAGGACTGTTATAACAAAAAGGGGGATGATCGCCCCCCCCCCCCCCCCCCCCCCCCCCCCAATTGGTGGTTGGCCCCGTTTTTTTTTACTGCCGAAGACGGCAAGCAGCCAAATTGCTGGCTGAAGCTATGTAACCAAGTTCAAGTTCAAGTTGGCCCCAGTGAAAGCAAACGGGCTGGCCCCTTCAACCTGACGCCTGGTAACAAGGCGTACTGTTTATTTATGTATCTAATAACAACAAGTCCTTGGTGCGTCATAAGCGACGCGGAAATATGGGGAGAGTTTTGGTTATCGAAATCGAATTGCAGCAGATTGCCCCGATGAGAAGTTGCATACACACACACACCCATGCACACACCCAAGACAGATGAGAAGTTGTATGCACTAACACACCAAAGACAGATGAGAAGTTGTATGCACACACACACCCATGCACACACCCAAGACAGATGAGAAGTTATATGCACACACACACACCCAAGACAGATGAGAAGTTGTATGCACACACACACACCCAACAAAGATGAGAAGTTGTATGCACACACACACACCCATGCACACACCCAACACAGATGAGAAGTTATATGCACACACACACACCCAAGACAGATGAGAAGTTGTATGCACACACACACACCCAACACAGATGAGAAGTTGTATGCACACACACGCACCCATACACACACCCAACACAGATGAGAAGTTGTATGTACACACACACACCCCAACACAGATGAGAATTGTATATATACACACACACACACCCATGCACACACCCAACACAGATGATAAGTTGTGTGTACACACACACACCCAACACAGATGAGAAGTTGTATATATACACACACACCCATGCACACACCCAACACAGATGAGAAGTTGTATGTACACACACACACCCAACACAGATGAGAAGTTGTATGTACACACACACACCCAACACAGATGAGAAGTTGTATATATACACACACACACCCATGCACACACACACACCCATGCACACACACACCCATGCACACACACACACACACACACACCCATGCACACACCCACACAGATGAGAAGTTGTATACACACACACACACACACTCGCACATACACACCCAACACTGATGAGAAGTTGTATACACACACACACACACACATGCACATGCACACACCCAACACAGATGAGAAGTTGTATACACACACACACACACTCGCACATACACACCCAACACTGATGAGAAGTTGTATACACACACACACACACACACACACACACATGCACATGCACACACCCAACACAGATGAGAAGTTGTCTACACTCACACACACATACAAACACAACCAACACAGATGAGAAGTTGTCTACACTCACACACACATACAAACACAACCAACACAGATGAGAAGTTGTCTACACACACACACACACACACACACACACACACACACACACAACACAGATGAGAAGTTGTCTACCCACACACACACACAAACACACACACACACACACACAACACAGATGAGAAGTTGTATACCCACATGCTTCTTGGTCTTGGTAGTCTAACGTTGCACCCCACGCGTTTCCCATAAATGTTATGGTGCATAACACATACCGTATTGCAATATGTATATTAGCGGTACAATATATGCATTGTAATATTTGTGTGTACCATTTGCATCTATTGTAACAGACTGAACAGATTGAACAGATTGAACAGATTTAACAGAGGAGGAAAGATATGCACACATGCTTCTCGACATAGCTTCTATTTTCCAAGCCAAGCCAAGCCAAGCCAAGCCTTCTCAGAGGAGGAAAGATATGCACACATGCTTCTCGTCATAGCTTCTATTTTCCAAGCCAAGCCAAGCCAAGCCAAGCCAAGCCTGCTCAGAGGAGGAAAAATATGCACACATGTTTCTCGTCATAGCTTCTATTTTCCAAGCCAAGCCAGGCCAAGCCAAGTCAAGCCAAGCCAAGCCAAGCCAAGCCAAGCCAAGCCAAGCCTGCTCAGAGGAGGAAAGATATGCACACATGCTTCTCGTCATAGCTTCTATTTTCCAAGCCAAGCCAAGCCAAGCCAAGCCTGCTGAGAGGAGGAAAGATATGCACACATGCTTCTCGTCATAGCTTCTATTTTCCAAGCCAAGCCAGGCCAAGCCAAGTCAAGCCAAGCCAAGCCAAGCCTGCTCAGAGGAGGAAAGATATGCACACATGCTTCTCGTCATAGCTTATATTTTCCAAGCCAAGCCAAGCCAAGCCAAGCCAAGCCAAGCCAATCCTGCTCAGGGGGGGGAACATATGCACACATGCTTCTTGTCATAGCTTCTATTTTCCAAGCCAAGTTAGGCCAAGCCAAGCCAAGCCAAGCCAAGCCAAGCCAAAATATAACATAGGTATAACAGTGACACATAAAACAAATGAATGGCAAGGCCACAAACAAAGGCACTCCACACAATGTCACCCAGCACTACTCCTGGGTCAAGGCAAGCCAATCAAGCCAAGCCAAGCCAAGCCAAGCCAAGCTAACACAATGGCAATGCCACCCAGCACATCTCCTACTCCTACTCCTGCTACTTCTACTTCTTCTCCTCCTCCTCCCACTGGTTCAAACCTGGACCTGGACAAGTCTTTACACCGTCTAATCCACTAAGCATGCTCCTGGTTTCCGTGGGTATCGCACAGGGGGGGGGGGGGGGGTAGAATTGGACACAGTGAGCAGCCCTGAGTTGGCTGAAAAAACATGTAACTAATGTAACCCTGTACATCTTAAAAGAAACATGTAACTAATGTGCCCCTGTACATACAAAAAAACGTAGTACTACTACTACCACTACTACTACTACTGGTTCGAACTGCCCCCCCCTTGACTCTGTAAAGCTGCCCCCCCTTGACTCTGTAAAGCTGCAGGCACGGTTCGAGTCGATTAGGGCACACAGATAAGGTATCGATCCTCCTCCTCCTCATAATCATCAACCATCATCTTCAGCACCCATATCCATCATCATCATTATCACCCATATCCACCACCATCAGCAGCATCATCATCCATATCCAGCCTCCTTCTAATCCACGCCTCATTATTGCACAAGCCCAGCCAACCCAACAGGGCAGCACTTCCTCTCCTCTGTCCGAGAGTTGCAGATGGTGTGCTCACAATAACCTCCTCTCCGACTCTGCCAAGCTGCAGGCATGCTTTGAGTCCAAGAGGTCACAAGGATAAGGTATCCACCATCATCATCATCATCATCATCATCATCATCATCCATCATCATCATCATCATCATCATCATCATCATCATCATCATCCATCATCATCATCATCATCATCATCATCATCATCATCATCATCATCATCATCATCCATCATCATCATCCACATCCTCATTACTGCACGATCCCTGCCAAGCCAACAGGGCAGCATTTCCTCTCCTCTGTCTGAGAGTTGAAAATGGTGTGCTCACAATAACCTCCCCTCTGACTCTGCCAAGCTGCAAGCATGCTTTAGGTCCAACAGAGCAACGGAATTATGTGTCAATCCTCATCCACACCCTAATTATTGCACAATCCCATCCAAGCCAACAGGGCAACACTTTCTCTCCTCTGTCCGAGAGTTGAAGATGGCGTACCCATAATGACCTCCTCTCCGACTCTGCCAAGCTGCAAGCATGCTTTGAGTCCAAGGGGTCACCAGGATAAGGTATCCACCGCCATCATTATCATCATCATCATCATCATCATCATCATCATCATCCTTCTCCTCATCCACACCCTAATTATTGCACAAGCCCAGCCAAATCAACAGGTCAGCATTTCCTCTCCTCTGTCCGAGAGTTGGTGGTGTACCCACAATGACCTCCTCTCTGAATCTGTCAAGCTGCAGGCATGCTTTGGGTCCAATAGGGCACCGGGATAAGGTATCCACCATCATCATCCACATTCTCATTATTGCACATTCCCTGCCAAGTCAACAGGGCAACACTTCTTCTCCTCTGTCCAAGAGTTGAACATGGCGTACCCACAATGACCTCCTCTCTGACTCTTCCAAGCTGCAGGCATGCTTTGAGTGCAAGAGGGCGCAAGGATAAGGTTTCCACCATCATCATCATCATCATCATCACCATCCACATCATCATTACTGCACGATCCCTGCCAAGCCAACAGGGCAACACTTCCTCTCCTCAGTCCGAGAGTTGAACATGGCGTACTCACAACGACCTCCTCTCTAACTGTGCCAAGCTGCAAGCATGCTTTGGGTCCAATAGAGCAACGGGATAATGTGTCAATCCTCATCCACACCCTCATTATTGCACATTCCCTGCCGACCCAACAGGGCAACACTTCCTATCCCCAGTCCGAGAGTTGAAGATGGCGTACCCACAATGACCTCCCCTCTGACTCTTCCAAGCTGCAAGCATGCTTTGGGTCCAATAGAGCAACGGGATGATGTGTCAATCCTCATCCACACCCTCATTATTGCACATTCCCTGCCGACCCAACAGGGCAACACTTCCTATCCCCAGTCCGAGAGTTGAAGATGGCGTACCCACAATGACCTCCTCTCTGACTCTTCCAAGCTGCAAGCATGCTTTGGGTCCAATAGAGCAACGGGATAATGTGTCAATCCTCATCCACACCCTCATTATTGCACATTCCCTGCCGACCCAACAGGGCAACACTTCCTATTCCCAGTCCGAGAGTTGAAGATGGCGTACCCACAATGACCTCCTCTCTGACTCTTCCAAGCTGCAAGCATGCTTTGGGTCCAATAGAGCAACGGGATAATATGTCAATCCTCATCCACACCCTCATTATTGCACATTCCCTGCCGACCCAACAGGGCAACACGTCCTATCCCCAGTCCGAGAGTTGAAGATGGCGTACCCACAATGACCTCCTCTCTGACTCTTCCAAGCTGCAAGCATGCTTTGGGTCCAATAGAGCAACGGGATAATGTGTCAATCCTCATCCACACCCTCATTATTGCACATTCCCTGCCGACCCAACAGGGCAACACTTCCTATCCCCAGTCCAAGAGTTGAAGATGGCGTACCCACAATGACCTCCTCTCTGACTCTGCCAAGCTGCAGGCATGCTTTGGGTCCAAGAGGGCACTGGGATAAGGTATCCATCATCATCATCATCATCATCATCATCATCATTATTGCACATTCCCTGCCAGCCCAACAGGGCAACACTTCTTCTCTGTTCTGATCAAGATTTGATGGTGTGTGCACAATAACCTCCCCTCTGACTCAGCCAAGCTGCAGGCATGCTTTGAGTCCAATAGGGCAACGGGATAATGTGTCAATCCTCATCCACACCCTCATTATTGCACAATCCCTGCCAAGCCAACAGGGCAACACTTCCTCTCCTCTGATCTAGAGTTGAAGATGGCATACTTGCAGTTACCCTGGGGGCAGAGCTCGTTGAGTGTACCGCAGGGGGGCCGCAGTACAAGGCAGACCTCTGTGGCATTGGCGTTATTGGAGGCCCTGAAGAAGTTAGTCACGCGGATGGTGGGCCCAGGGTTTAGGGCCATAAAGGGGGCCTTGCCCTCCCCATCAACAGTGGTGTACACCAGGGAGTGTGTGCAACTAGGGTTTACAGAAAACTCCACCTTGTGTACATCGAAGTTGCAGCATTCCCTGGTTTTGGCGGTACACTTGGTAGTGTTGTGCCGGATCTGAAAGCAGTACTGTTGAAGTCCGGTGGAGGTGACTGAGGGTTGAGGTGTAGAGAGCATGTAATTGCTCAGCATCATGGAGCGAGTGCACTCACAGTATGGGAAGTCGCCATCCTCCCTGGGTGGGGGTGAGGGCGGGGATGGGGGTGCGGGTGGGGGTGCAGGCGGGGGTGGACGTGGGGGCGGGGCTGGGGGTGAGGGTGGGGGCGGGGATGGAGGTGGGGGCGGGGCTGGGGGTGCGGGTGAGGGTGGGGCTGGGGGTGGGGGCGCCGGGGGAGGTAGACGTGGGGGGCGGGATGGGGTTGGGGGTGGGGATGGGGTTGGGGGTGAGGGTGGGGGCGGGGATGGGGTTGGGGGTAAGAGAGGGGGCGGGGATGGAGGTGAGGGTGGGGCTGGTGGGGTCGGGGGAGGGGGGGGTGGAAGGGGGCCAGGAGGGGGGCGTAGGACGGCAGGGGGTGGAGGGGGGCGTAGGACGGCGGGAGGTGGAGGGGTGGGAGGGAGGAAGTTGGGCAATGGGAGGTGTTTGCCTGAGGAAAGGGGAGTAATTGAGTAGGGCAGCAGGAGTAGACCCTAGCTGGACTATTGGACAGGGCTATGAGACACAGGCCATCCCACGCCCACCATAGGGCTCCATGGTGTAGCAGGGCCCAAAGCCAGCGTGATGCACATGTTGGACCTAGCTGCCGATGACTGTTGAGTCCCAAGTTGGTGATCTGGAGCTTGGGGGAGGCGAAGCTGGTGTTCAAGGTGAAGGGATGAGTCAACCATCGAGTGTGACCTCTTTGACTGACTCGTTGCAACCGGATGAGTCTGCAGCACAGGGGTGGTGTGGGTGTGTGTGGGGGGTGGGGTGGGTGGGTGGGTGGGTGTGTGGGTGTGGGTGGGGTGGGTGTGTGGGGTGGGGTGGGGTGGGGTGGGTGGGTGGGTGGGTGGGTGGGTGGGGTGTGTGTGGGTGTGTGGGTGTGGTGGGTGTGGTGGGTGTGGTGTGGTGTGGTGTGGTGTGGTGTGGTGTGTGGTGTGGTGTGGTGTGTGTGTGGGGGGTGGGGTGGGGTGGGGTGGAGTGGGGTGGGTGGGTGTGTGGGGTGTGTGTGGGGTGGGGTGGGGTGGGGTGGGGTGGGGTGGGGTGGGGTGGGGTGAGGTGGGGTGGAGTGGGTGGGGTGGGGTGGGTGGGGTGGGGTAGGGTGGGTGGGTGGGTGGAGGGGTGGGTGGGGTGTGTGTGGGGTGGATGAGGTGGGGGGGGGTGGGGTGGGGTGGGGTGGTGGGTGGGTGGGAGGGGTGGGGTGGGGTGGGGTGAGGGTTTCTGTTGAGTCCCAAGTTGGTGATCTTGAGCTGGGGGAGGCGAAGCTGGCGTTCAAGGTGAAGGGATGTGTCACACCATCGAGTGTGACCTCTTTGACTGACTCATTGCAACCGGACGAGTCTGCAGCAACAGGGGGGAGAGGGGGATGGGATGGGAGGGGTGGGGTGGGGTGGGGTGGGATGGGATGGGATGGGATGGGATGGGATGGTTTGGTTTGGTTTGGTTTGGTTTGGTTTGGTTTGGTTTGGGTGGGTGGGTGATTGGGTGGGTAGGCAGTTGGGCGACTTGGTGGAAAGCCGGGTGAGTGGGTGGGTGGGTTGGTGTAGTCTCCCCCTTACAGCTCATCAGGGTACTAATTCTTGCCAAATTGGTCAGCGCTTAAAGCGCACAAACGTAAAATTTGTCAGCACTGTCTAGTGCAAAAGCGCAAAAAACTGCGCGCTGGCGTCCACAGGGTTTTGCAAAACAACGTGCAAAACGTGCAGTGGGGCTCAAAAGGCAGCGCGCCAGCGCGCGCTTGGAAGTGCCTACAGCTCATGCTTTTTATTTTATCTTAAAAAAACACTACAACCGCCCCTGGCACATCCGGCCATCCCCATGCGCATGCATGCCATTCACCACCTACTCACCAATATCAAATTCCACGGTGTCCAGCAGCAGCACAGTCACATTGCCCCCCCCCCCACACACCACACCACCACCGCCACTACCGCTGTCATGTCACCACCAATATCAAATTCCACAGTGTTTAGCAGCACAGTCACACTAACCCCCCCCCCCCCCCCCCCCCCCACACAACACACACACACACTGTCACCACCTACTCACCAATATCAAATTCCACAGTGTCCAGCTGCACAGTCCCACTGCACCACTGCACCACCCCCACCACTGTCACCACCAATATCAAATTCCACAGTACCACTACCCCACCACTACCCCACACCCCTACCACCACCACCACTGTCACCACCAATATCAAATTCCACAGTGTCCAGCAGCACAGTCACACTGCACCACCACCACCACACCACCACGATCACCACCAATATCAACTCACCAATATCAAATTCCACAGCGTCCAGCAGCACAGTCCCACTGACCCACCACCACACCCCCACCACTACCACTGTCACTGTCACTGTCACCACCACTGTCACCACCACTGTCACCACCAATATCAAATTCCACAGTACCACTACCTCACCCCCACCACCACACCCCTACCACCCCCACCACTGTCACCACCTACTCACCAATATCAAATTCCACAGCGTCCAGCAGCACAGTCCCACTGACCCACCACCATACCACCCCCACCCCCACCACTGTCACTGCCACTGTCACCACCACTGTCACCACCTACTCACCAATATCAAATTCCACAATGTCCAGCCCCACAGTCCTACTGCCCGACCACCACCAACATTGTCGCCACCACACCACTGACACCACCACTGTCACCACCAATATCTACTCACCAATATAGAATTCCACAGTGTCCAGCCCACCGTCCCACCACCACCACACACCCACACCACCACACAACTACCACCACTGTAACGGTCACCACCTACTCACCAATATCAAATTCCACAGTGTCCAGCTGTGCAGTCTCCCCATTACAACAAGGGCTCTGACCATCGCATCCAGTTGCCACAAAAGCAAAACACGTCCTCATCCCCCCTGGCGAACTTGCGATAGTACGGAGGCCAATACGGAAGGGGGAGTCTGTGATATCTGTACTATCACACTGGCGGTACGGAAAGGCGTCGACTCCAGTGTCCAGGAGTGACCTTGGGTGTGATGAGGCGCTCAGTAGGGCTGTACTGCCTGTCATGGAGTACAGGGACGCCATGCTGCAGTAGCAACAGGTAATTAAGTTAGTTTTAGAAGTAGGTTATGTTTAGGAGTAGGTACGGTTTAGAAGTACTTGACGGAGGGAAGTGTGGCGTGCTTGGGTGTGGGTGGGTTTGTGGGTGGGGTGGGTTTGTGGGTGGGTGGTGTGGGGGGTGGTGTGGGGTGGGGTGGGGTGGGGTGGGTAGGCTTGTACTGCCTGCCATGGAGTACAGGGGTGCAATGCTGCAGCAGCAAGAGGTTGCAGATTGGGTGGGTTTGAAAACTCTGCAAAACGAGCCTAATTAGACACCATATCACTAAGAGGTGGCAGAGATAATGGCTGTAAAACCCACAAACTCACCCCCCACACACCACTCCCACATACCCCTGCAAAACGAGCCTAACTTGACACCCATATCACTAAGAGGTGGCTGAGATAATGGCTGTAAACCCACAAACTCACCCCCCCACGCACCCACTCCCACATACCCCCTGAAAAACGAGCCTGATTAGACACCATATCACTAAGAGGTGGCAGAGATAATGGCTGTAAAACTCACAAACTCACCCCACACACACCCACACCCACATACCCCCTGCAAAACGAGCCTAATTAGACACCATATCACTAAGAGGTGGCTGAGATAATGGCTGTAAAACCCACAAACTCACCCCCCCACACCCACATACCCCCTGCAAAACGAGCCTAACTAGACACCATATCACTAAGAGGTGGCTGAGATAATGGCTATAAAACCCACAAACTCACCCCCCCCACACAACCTCACCCACATACCCCCCTGCAAAACGAGCCTAATTAGACCACCATTAACACTAAGAGGTGGCCTGAGTTAATGGCTGTAAAGTGGGTTCAGGAGCCGGGGGGGGGGGGGGGGGGGGAGGGGGGGGGGGGGGGGGTCTGCTGAGGGGTGTCTGAACACTTTAGGGGGATGGGGTCTTTTCACTATTTCTTTTGACCCCCCACCTCCACCCACTCAGTAGGGCTGTACTGCATGCCATGCAGTACGGGGAAGTAATGCGTGCAGTAGCAAGAGGTAGTTAAGTTAGGTTTTTTTAATTCTATTCACAAGTTTTAGGGGAGATTTAGGCAGAGTTTTTAGGTAAATTCAAGGGAAAGTTCGAGGAGTTTTAGGGGAGTTTTAGGAGAGTTTTTCTAGGGGAAATTATAGGGAAATAATTAGCGGGAGTTTAGGGGAGTTTTAGGAGAGTTTTTAGGAGAATTATAGGGAATACTACGGGAGTTTTATGGGAGTTTTAGGAGAGTTTTTAGGAGAATTCTAGGGAATATTAGGGAAGTTTTTTATTTTTAGGGAAGAGTTTTAGGAGAGTTTTTTAGGGGAATCTTAGGGAAATTTTAGGGGAGTTTTTAGGGGAGTTTTTAGGGGAATTATAGGGAATATTAGGGGACTTTTAGGGGACGTAGGGCTGTACTGCCTACCATGGAGTGCAGAGAATCAGTGCTGCAGCAGCAAGAGGTACTTCAGTTAGGTTTTTAAACATACAACCCCCCACCCCCCCCCCCACCACACACACACACTCCCCCCCTCCCCGCCCCCCCACACACACACACCCCCACCACACAAAGCACACTAACCTCCCACAAAACACCAGCCACAACAAACACACAACTCCACAAGAAAACATGCAGCACATGGAGTACAGGGACGCAATGCTGCAGAGCAAACAAATGAAAGAAACAGAAACTGGTAAACAATGACAAATGAAAATTTGGTAAACAATGATGGAAAATTGGTAAAACAATGAACAAATGAAATGGTAAACAATGACAAATGAAAATGGTAAACAATGACAATGATGGTACAACAAATGAAAAATGGTAAACAATGAAAAACCAAATGACAAATGAAAATGGGCAGGGTAAACTTCAATGACAAATTGGGGAAAATGTAAACCTGCCATGACAAATGAAAATGGTAAACAATGACACACATGAAAATGGTAAACATGACAAAATGAAAATGGTAAAGCAATGACAAATAAAATGGTGAACAATGACAAATGAAAAATGGTAAACAATGACTAAATGAAAAATGGTAAACAGATGACAAATGAAAATGGTAAAGCAATGACAAATGAAAATGGGTAAACAATGGTTGACAAAATGAAAATGGTAAAGACAATGACAAATGGTAAAACAATGACAATGAAATTGGTAAAGATGAAATGAAAAAAAATGGTAAACAATGACAAATAAAAATGGTAAACAATGACAAATGAAAATGGTAAACAATGACAAATGAAAATGGTAAACAATGACAAATGAAAATCTGTCTGGTCTTGGTAAACAATGACAAATGAAAATGGTGCACGTGTTAGGGTGGAAACAATGACGGAGAATGACAAATGAAATGGTAAACAATGACAAAAATGAAAATGGTAAACAATGACAAATGAAAATTAGTAACGAGCTGCACAGGATGTGACAGAATGAAGGAACCCTTCCGTTTGCATGTACCGTACATACTGGAGAATGAAGGAACCCTTCCGTTTGCATGTACCGTACATACACTGAATGAAGGAACCTTCATTTGCATGTAACCGTAATACACTGAATGAAGGAAACCCTTCTGTTTGCACGACGTAATACTGGAGAATGGCAACTATGTTGGGTTTACTTGGTGTCAATAAAGAGGTAGTTAAGTTAGGTTATTTATCATTTTAATTCACGAGATTTAGAGGAATATACATGCAAACATGCAGTACATGGAATAAATGACAACATGCAGTACATGGAGTACATGCAAACATGCAGTGCATGCAGAAAGTGCAGTACATGCATGCACATACATAGACATGCAGTAAAGGCCAACATGCGGTACATGCAGGGCATACAAATTGCCAGTACATACAAACATGCAGGGCATACAAAATATGCAGTAATACAAACATGCAGTACATACAAACATGCAGTACATAAAACATGCAGGGATACAAACACGTCGCATGTTCATACAAACATGCATTAACAACGCAGTACATAAAAATATGCATTACATGCAGTAACATAAAAATATGCATTACAACGCAGTACATGGCATTTTACGATATGCGTATAACAAACATGCAGTACATTTTAAATGCAGTACAATGCAAACCTGAAAGTATATTACAAGCATGCATTACATACAAAATATGAAGTTATGCATAACATGACATTTACAATGCAAACATACATGCGATAAAACAGCACAGAGACATTGGGGTTCATACAAACATACATATAGATAATCTGGATAATATACAAAACAATTCATGCGCACATGTACAAACGACTACATATATAAGCGCATTGACATACAACATACTACACACATGTACTGGAAAAATCCATGTACACATGTACATGCAAAAAACATTCCTACCAGCTCACACACATGTGAAAGTTAAAGACAAAACCATAACGCTAACGTACCTAGGAGTGATCACCGCCTTGCTTGCTGCAGTACAAGTAGTACGAGCCATGATAGAACTGAAACCGTGTACCGCTGTACTGATGTACCCATCATGAAAATGGGTAGGGAGGAGGTCTGGAAGAGAGGTTGGTGACTTTGTTGCTTGGGTGGTGGTGTTGTTGCTGCTGATTCTGCTGCTGATGCTGCTGCTTTTTCTGAAGCTGCTGATGTTGCTGACGCTGATGCTGCTTCTGCTGCTACTAAAGCGCTCCTCGAAAGCGCCGCGTGAAAGTCGGAAACTCGGTTGCGGGGGTGTAGTACTGCAGCTGCTGTTGCCGTTTCTGCTGGTGCGATGAAGTGCTTATGCGAATTAAATGCTGCTGCACTAGTTGAAAGGGCCGCGGGAAGGTCTGGGACTCAGTTGCGTTTGCTAGTGCGTTGGTGAGATGGATATAGGTAGGTGGCGGGTGCTGCTGGATACGGGTACTGCTGCTGCTGCTTACTCGCCGCTGCTGGTCGGTTTTGCTGAAGGCGCTTATGAAGGAATTTGATTATGCTGCTGATTGCTACACGTGGGTCTGTGAAAGCGCTTGGCGGAACTTTGTGTGTTTGCTGGTGCTCGTGAGGTGGATTTTGGTGATCGAATTATCGAACACTGAGAACTGCCGCCCGCCAGAGAGATGTCGTGTAATGAAAATCCAATTCCCGATGCTGATGTTGGTTTCCGTACGGCCGATTGTCAATGCGTCCTGTGCGATTGAATTGCGATAACGAGATTAGCCTTGGCGCGCTAGGGGGAAGCAGGGGAGCGCAGGGTAAATGAAAACGAGCCAGGAGGTTGGCAGTTAGTAGTGGAGAGGGCAGGCGGTTAAGGTTAAGGGGTGGCGTGCGCGTGCGTTCTGCGGAGGGGAGGCGTTGATGCTGATGCGAAGGATGTGCGCGTCTTTGCGTGGTGGTTTAAAATCAAGCAAGAAGGTTTGCTATCGGCGTGGGACGGAAATGTGGAGAAGCGACATGGTGGGTACGAGTGGGACGGTGTTCGACGATGATTGAGTATGTCTAGCTGGCGTAGGGTCTTGTGGGGGGCGGGGGGGCAGCAAAACGTGGGCATGTACCAGTGATTTTCCATCGGAGAGAAGTGGCACTACCGATACTGTACTGCCTCAGCACTTAGCACAGAAGTATCATATCCTTCTTACTTCGTTTGTCTACGATGTCTATGTGTATTGGTGTAATATTCCTCTTGTCCTGCTGAGTCCTCTTACTCTCCGATCCGGTGTCGCCACCGTGACAAGAGGGGGCTTCAAAACGAAAATCACTTGTGAAACTGAAGGCCAAACAATTAGCTTACCAACGGGGGCCCTGACTTCGTGCTACAGTGAAAATTGTCCGAGTGGTGAACTACAGAGACATAGTTGACCCAAGCCCGCTCTATAGCATTCATTGTCTTACAAGACACTTATACAGTTATACTACTAACATGTGCCTGGCACACCTAACTGCTCACTGTTGTCAGTTGGGCAAGTCCTTTTTAGCGTTTAGCTATTTCACTATGTGGACACCCCTATTCTGTTTAGCAACGTTACTTTCAGTCGTATTTGTTTACACAAGAGACTCAATGGAGTGGAAGATAAGAGTTTAGACCGGTACATACATTGGCAGCAGAGTTCGGGTCCTTCTCCTGAAGTACCCTGTTCGGTTCATCAAGTGTTTTTCCGTTTTAGACTCGTTGTCGCTGGTTTGTGTTTGGGAGACCCACATCATGTGTGAAATTCCTCTCACAACTTGAAAACATGATTTGTGCAGTGGCTCGGGACCAGGGTTGCTCAAAAATGTGAATGTATGTATGTTACAGTCAAGGGGGTAGGCTAAATAGGCTAAGGGATTGCCCAACCGTGATAAACAGGAAGGGCTAACAAAGGAAAGACACTGATAGAACTGGACCACAATCAAGTCGTTTAACCGATTCGAGTTCGTGTCCAGTGATAATGAAATTATAAAATACAATTAAATCAATCATCTCATCTGGTTTTTATAAAAACAAATTCTACACTACATGCCGTACTGGTACTTGGTTGATATTCGCTATTAGCCGAGACTGAACTACCTGCTTTCCCTCCACATGATAACATCCAATATGACCCCTAACCCCGCTCCCCCCGCTCCCCCCGCCCCCTCATAGCGACCCCCCACCAAGGCAAGGAGATACGACACATCAGCAACACATGCCATGGCTGTCAAATTGTTTTTACACACATACCGTACTGGTGGCTGAGTAACCTGATGTACATAACAGCAATTTCGCGTATAATGTTTGCCATGTTTTTAGTTTGTGAAAATCTTCACAACTAAAAAAAAAAAAACAAAAAAAAAATGTTGGTATTCGATTGATCGAAAGAGGTCGTAGTTCGGTAGTTTTCGTAGTTCGTATAAATTGGCCTGGAAATTTATGAAAACCGGGATCCTGGGATTTGGCGGTAAGTTGGCTGAAAAAAAGTCGAGCGGCAATACGACTGTCGACCTGTCAAAATCCAACATGTCAGAAAATCATCTCTAAATTGCAATTACAAATAAACCAGCATTTGTGCAACCGACCTGTACAGAACTCGAGAAAACTTTCCGCGGGCCACGCCACTCCACCCCACTACCTTCCTCGCACCTCCTTTCTTGCACTTTTTTTTACTTTCGCTTTCGCCTTTGCCTCTCGCCTCTCGGGCCTTCCGGCTTCATATTGACGACAAAATAGTTTTTGTAGCTCTTTTACCTTTGAACGCTTCGAATGCTCAACAACTTCGCGCGTTAATTACCTTCTTGCCTACCTGGGATGTCCGTACATTGCCGATTCTAATCGTGTTAAAGCTTCCGAACCAATCTGGCGAACTGCAGTCCTCGCTACTCACTTCATGGCGAAGCCCCTTAGATATTGTGCAGGGCTGACTGCTACCCCCCCCCCCCTCCACCCCCTAGGCTCCACAGACATCGTTGATCTGGAGAAACTCTCAATCATTCTCATGTTAGTTGCAACGCAATAAAACCACATCACAAATGCTTGCATGTCACACTTGTTGATGATGGTAAACTTTGATGGTTTCAGCTGCTGTGCCTATAGCTCGGAGAGATCTTTCTCTTGTCAGTGACCCTGGAGTTAAGTTAGTTCAGTTTTACAGAGTTGGTTGGAGCTGAAGAATATGGCAACTAGCTATGCCGAGGGGGCGAGGCGATATCGGATTGAGAGTGTCGAGCTTGATAATGTGGAGGTCATTAATGGCTACAGGTGGGGCCATTTATGTGTGCATGTTGTCCTGGTGTGTGCGTGTGGTGTGTGCACATGTGTGCGCGTGTGTGTCATGTGTTGTGCATGTGTGTGCGTGTTTGTGTGCACATGTGTGATGTGGGTGTGCATGTGTGTGCGTGCGTGTGCACGTGTGTGCATGTGTGTGTGTGTGTGTGTGCACGAGGGCGAGTCGGTCATCAGCTTGAGCTGTGGCTGATGCTGTGGTAAGGTTACTTCAATGGCTATCAGGTGTGATGGTGCATGCTAATGTGTGTGTATGTGTGTGTGCATGTGTGTGTATGTGTGTGTTGTGCTGTGTGGTGTCCATGTGTGTGTAATAGGTGTGTGTTGGCAGGTATTGTGTTTGCATTTTGGGTATGTTTGTGTGCATGTGCGTGCAAGAGTGTGTATGTGTGTGTGCATTTGTGTGCTTGTGTGTGTGTGCGGCCATTGTGTGTGCTTGTATGTGTGTGTGTGCATGTGTGTGTTTTCAAAGGTGTATGGTTTTTAATGTGTGCATTTGGTGTGCATGTGTTTTGCATTGTGTGTGGCATGTGTGTATGTGTGTCATGGTATGTGTGTTTTATGTGTGTGGCTATGTAGTGTGGTGCATGATATGTTGTGATTGTGTGTGTGTGCATGTGTGTGTGCATACTGGTGCAAAAATGTATTAGAGTCGTGGTGT
>JAJSRW010001442.1:0-36150 GCA_022414725.1 Microglena sp. YARC | reverse complement strand
TACTGCTGGCATCTCTGGAGCATGAATACACGCAGCTCGAAAGACCTACACCGCCCACTTCTTATTCTTCCCTCCAACTTTACTACAAGCAGATCAACAAGTACTGTCTGACCAAGTGGCCCTGTCTTTCTTCGCCACCAGCCTATCACGGCAAAGTTGCTTTGCTTCTTCTGGAAAAATGATACACTCATAACCCACCCTCAACCCCACACACTCCACACTTACGCACAACAACAACGTACACTACTACTCACCCAAAATGACTTCTTCACAGACTATCACCAATGTTGCATTGCTTTCTGGAGCAATGATACACAACAACAACCTCCTTATGATGTATCATGTGCAATTTTACTAGTGTATGAATTATAATGTATGAATGCTATGATGTTTGAATGTACTCATGTGCATGTATTGTGTATGATGTATGCCAATCGTCACATCGCATGTAATGATGTAGTCATGTGCAATGTATGTGTAATGATGTATGATGTATGGATGTATGATGTATGATGTATGATGTATGATGTATCATGTGCATGTATCTGGTAATGATGTATGATGGATATGATGTATGATGTAGAGGTATCATGTGCAATGTATTGTGTATGATGTATTGAACTGATATGAATGTATGATGTATGAGTATCATGTGCAATGTATTGTGTAAGATGTATGTGAGGTATTTTAATTATGTATTGCAGGCATTATTTAAAATGTGTATGACTGCATATGTATGTGTTTGTATTTATATGTATGTCTTTTGTATATGATACTATGAATGTAGTATTTATAACAGTCAGGCGTGGCGCAAATAGGCTAAGGACTCTGCAACCATACAAAAGGAAGGCAGTTAAAAAAAAAACAAAGCACTGCATATAATCGCGGTGGCGCACTTGTCAAAATTAGAAAACATTACACCCAAGCCCCACTCCAACAACACACACGCTCCTCTACCACACCTAGCGTACATCACATCAAAACCTTGGCCCCTTTGCCAACGCGTAACAACAAAACATCACGATAGCAAGTCACGTATGAGTTTCATAGCGTAGATCGCACGAAGTCTGTGCCTAGCTATATCGCTAACGCTTACTGCCTGTCTCGAACAACTGACTCAACACAACACCAGCTATTATGTACGTTCCGCTGGGTCAGGATACTCTGCAATGAACTCCTGTTAAGCACGAGTGTGAGAATAGAATTAATGTTCAGCGCTCGAAGGCTTCATAACTGAGCGGAGACTGGCCCTGCGGCTACACGCAATCCGGGTTAGGGTTAGGTTTAGGGTTTTAGGACTGGCCCCTGCGTGAAAAAAATCTGCCCTGCGCTGCATAGATAAGGTCTCTCTGCAGCATGCAGCCTGGCTATGATGGGTAGCCTGCGAATCCTGCCTGCTGCGGCCTCTGATTGAATTGTACTCGACGGTGCGACTGCCCTGCTACCGCCCCGCCGCCCGCCCGCCGCCCGCGCCCGCCCGCCCGCCACCGCCGCCCTGCCTGCTCCGCCCTCCGCCCGCCTGCGCATCCTACAAGCACGAAATCATGTTTCCTGAACTGGACCACACAATTGTCTGCCATGAACACTAGGCGGATCCTACGACAATTTGCCTTGAACTCCTGGCACAGTCCCTACGACTTTGTCTCTGAATTGCGCATCCATAACGACATTTGTTCCTGACTCTGCGCAATTGGAGCCTCAACCAGCACAAACTGTTTCTTGGACACCCACATTGTTTTTCTTGAACTCTGAGTAGCGCCCAGTCTTACCGCCGTAAGACTGGGCCATTCTCTACTGCCGTAAGACTTAATACGCGACACATCCACCAGGCGTTATCATTTCTTTTTTGTCCTGGAACTCTGCGCGTCCTACAACATTTGTCATTAACTCTGCGCATCCTACCACAACCATGCAAGCACATTTCCCTGAGAGTCTGCACATTTATTATTTTTTGTATTGTAATTATGTCCATCCCAGGAAGTGGGGCCCCGGTATTAATCCAGCGCCAGGATACAACATTTATTCTCAATTAATTTAAGGGTCTGTTGCCAGATTGGCAAATGCAAGGAAATGACAGCCTTTCAGCTAAAACTAAACCTAAACCCTGAACTAAACCCTGAACCCGAACCCTGAACCTAGGTATTGTGGAGATGGCAAGTGCAGGGAACTGAGAGCCCTTTCAACTGTGTCAAAGACTGTCGCACATCTGTGGAGATTCTTTATCTGCTCTGGGGGTGAGTACTTAATATTATTGTCATTGTAGTTATCCGCCGTGGCGTTGTACTTACATTGCAGTTTTACTTACATCGCGTTGTATTTTATATTGCAGTTTTACATTAATGCCGGCTTTACTTGTATTTGCGCTTTACTTATATTGCTGCTTCGTACGTATATCACAGTTGTTACTTCTGTCGCCAGTATGCAATGAATTGCACGAATGGAAAATTGATATAATGCTGCATGGATGCATGAATGAATGCATATATGATGAATGAATGGATAAATTAATTAATGAATGAATGCATGAATGAAGTGAAGTGCAGAATGATGAATGGATGGATGAATGCATGATTGCATGAATAAATAATGAATAACTTCAATTAATGAATGCATGGATGAATGCATGAATGATGAATGAATGAAATGAATGAATGAATGAATGAATGAATGATGAATGAATGAATGAATGAATGAGATGAACATGAATGCTGATGGATGGATGCATGATTGCATGATTGCATGGAATATGAATGGAATTACTTTCATTAATGCATGAATGAATGCATGAATGAATGATGCATGCATGAATGCAGCGAATGCAATGAATGAAATGATGAATGCATGAGTGAATGAATGAATGAATGAATGAATGAATGAATGAATGAATGAATGAATGAATGAATGAATGAATGAATGAATGGAATGAATGAATGAATGAATGAATGAATGCATGCATGCATGCATGAAGGAACGAATGAACGAATGAATGATGAATGAATGAATGAATGAATGAATGATGAATGAATGAATGAATGAATGAATGAATGAATGAATGAATGAATGGAATGAATGAATGAATGAATGAATGAATGAATGAATGAATGAATGCTGATGAATGATGAATGAATGAAATGAATGATATTCTGATTTATGCACTGATGTAATGTTTGCTATGCATTAATAATGGTGATCACTGATTGAGAGGCTGATGCTCTTGACTTTATATTGATTCATATTATGAACATATGTTATTGACTTCATATTGTGAACTATAGTGATTAAAACCACCAGCCTAAATCACCAAGTTGCTTTGCTCTCTGGAAAGTGAATGATCACTACAACAACCCCTTTTACCTTACACAACAACAACGTACTACTACTCCAGATAAAATGTCTTTCTTCCACCAGCTAGTCACCAATGTTGCTTGCCTTTCTGGAGCAATGATACACACAACAACCTCCTTACCCCCACAACAAAAACAAACACTACTAACTCACGCAGTGGTTACTGTCTTTCTTCTCACCAGCCTAGTCACCAAAGTTACTTGGTCCCTTTGAAGCAATGATACACAACAACAATTCCCACCTTTCACAACAGCAACCCCTTACCCCGCATTACAACAAAAACACAACTACTACTCACCTCAGTGGGGTACTGTCTTTCTTCTCACCAGCCTAGTCCAAAGTTACTTGGCCCTTGGAGCAATGATACACAACAACAATTCCACCTTTCACAACAGCAACCCCCTTACCCCGCATTACACAACACACAACTACTACTCACCAGTGGTAACTGTCTTTCTTCCCCCACCAACCTAGTCAAATGTTGTTGGCTTTTCTGGAACAGGATGATACACAACAACAACCCCCACCTTTCACAACAACAACCTCCTTACCGCCACTTACACAACACAACACAACTACAACTCACCAGCGGTTTCTGTCTTTCTTCCACCAGCCTAGTCACCAAAGTGGCTTGGCTCTGCTGGCGCAATGAAGACGTGACAGCATCAGGGACTAAACGTTTCACAGGTCGCAGTGCCTTGGACATCGATCCGAGGAAGCACCACGTCGGTTCCTTCCCCAAGGCTCATAACTTGAGGCTTGGAATGCCTGGTAGGTGGTCGGGGTTAGGGGTTGGGGTGGTTGGTTGGGGTTGGGATGTGTTGGCTGGGGGGGCTGGGGTGGGGTGGCGTGGGGAGAGTTGGGGTCGGGGTGGGGTGCTTGGCCAAGGGCATTGCATGGTGTTGAAGCCGAATTGGGTGTATTCTGAATATACGAATCAAGATATATATAATAAAGATATATGAGTAAAGATACATAATTAGATGTATAATAAAGATATATGAGTGGAAGATTATATAAATGAATATATATGAGTAAGATACAAAAATAAAGATATATAATAAAGATATATGAGTAAAGATACATAAATAAAGATATATAAAATACATATGTTAAGTCTAGTCTTACCCTGGCTGATACCTGGTTGACCAAGGCATTGGTCAGGTGCGGAAGCCTAACTGTGTATTATTAATATTTAAATAAATACATATAAGTGTTTAAGTCTTACCCTGGCTGACAGCTGGTTGACCAAGGGCAATATGCTCAGTGCGGAAGCTAACTGGTGTATTATTAATTTTAAATAAATACATATAAGTGTTTAAGTCTTACCTGGCTGACACCCTTGTTGACCAAGGGCATTGCTCAGTGTGGAAGCCGAACTTGTGTATTATTAATATTTAAATAAAGATATAGAAGTGTATGCATCTTATCCTGGCTGACACCTTGTTGACCAAGGGCATTGCTCAGTGTGGAAGCCGAACTTGTGTATTATTAATATTTAAATAAAGATATAGAAGTGTATGCGTCTTATCCTGGCTGACACCTTGTTGAACCAAGGGCATTGCTCAGTGTGGAAGCCGAACTGGTGTATTATTTATATTTAAATAAAGAAATATAAGTGTATGCGTCTTACCTGGCTGGACACCAATGTTGACCAAGGGCATTTCACAGTTTTAAATCCTGATTGGGCGTATTATGAATATATAAATAAATATATAAGAATATAAGTCTTACCCTGGATGACACCCTGGTTGACCAAGGGCATTGCACAGTGCTGGAGCCTAATTGGTGTTTGATGTAGTATGATGTAGTATGTAGTAAGTATTATGTATGATGTATCATGTGCAATGTATTGTGTATGAATGTATGAATGTATGATGTATGATGTATGATGTATCATGTGCAATGTATTGTGTATGAATGTATGATGTATGAATGTATGAATGTATGATGTATGATGTATGATGTATCATGTGCAATGTATTGTGTATGAATGTATGAATGTATGAATGTATGATGTATGATGTATCATGTGCAATGTATTGTGTATGAATGTATGAATGTATGATGTATGATGTATCATGTGCAATGTATTGTGTATGAATGTATGATGTATGATGTATGATGTATGATGTATGATGTATGATGTATCATGTGCAATGTATTGTGTATGAATGTATGATGTATGATGTATGATGTATGATGTATCATGTGCAATGTATTGTGTATGAATGTATGAATGTTGAATGTATATGTATGATGTATCATGTGCAATGTATTGTGTATGAATGTATGTGTAGGTATTTTAATATGTATGCAGGCATTTTAATGTGTATGCAGTATGTATGTGTTTGTATTTTATATGTATGCATTTGTATATGATACTATGAATGTAGTTATACAGTCCAGGGGTGGCCAAATAGGCTTAAGGGACTTGCCCAACCCTACAAACAGGAAAGGCATTTAAAAAAAAACAAGCACTGCATAATAATGGGTGGGGCACCTTGTCAAATTGAAACAATCCCCCACACCCACTCCCACACCCACACCTACCACACCTACCACACCCACACCCACACCCACACCCACATCCTCACCCACACCCACACCTACCACACCTACCTCACCCACACCACTCCCACTCCCACACCCACAACTACCACACCTACCACACCCACACCCACACCACATCCTCACCCACACCTGCACCTAACACACCAGGTCTGCGGAGATAAATTATGCACAGGCTCTGAAGGCTTCAATAACTGCCCTGGAGACTGCCCTGCGGTAAGAATTCAGGGTTTAGGGGTTTAGGGTTTAGGGTTTTAGGACTGCCCTGCGGTAAAAAATCTGCCCTGCCCTGCCCTGCCCTGCCCTGCCCTGCCCTGCCTGCCCTGCCCTGCCCTGCCCTGCCTGCCTGCCCCTGCCCTGCCCTGCCCTGCCTGCCTGCCTGCCCTGCCTGCCCTGCCCTGCCCTGCCCTGCTGCCTGCCCTGCCCTGCCCTGCCTGCCCTGCCCTGCCCTGCCTGCCCCTGCCCTGCCCTGCCTGCCTGCCTGCCCTGCCCTGCCCGCCTGCCCTGCTGCCCTGCCCTGCCCGCCGCCTCCGCCCCCGCCCCGCCCCGCCCTGCCCCGCCCCGCCCTGCGCATCCCTACAACCAGCACAAACATGTTTCCCTGAACTCCACACATTGTTGCCTGAACTATGCGGATCCCTACGACAATTTGCCTTGAACTCTGCACATCCCTACGACCATTTGTCCTGAACTCTGCGCATCCCTACGACATTTGTCCTGAACTCTGCGCATCCTCCAACCAGCACAAACATGTTTCCTGGACACCCCACATTGTTTCTTGAACTCTGAGTAGCAGCCCATTCTCTACCGCCGTAAGACTGGGCCCATTCTCTACTGCCGTAAGACTTAATACCACATCCCACCAGGCGTTATCATTTCTTTTTTCCTGAACTCTGCGCGTCCCTACAACCATTTGTCATTAACTCTGCGCATCCCTACACAACCATCGCAAACATTTCCCCCTGAAGTCTGCACATTTATTATTTTTTGTATTGTAATTATGTCCACCCCAGGAAGTGGGGCCCGTACTTAAACCAGCGCCCACCGATACACATTTATTCTCACATTAATTTAGGTCTGTGCAGATGGCAAATGCCAAGGAAATGACAGCCCTTTCAGCTAAAACTAAACCTAAACCCTAACCTAAACCCTGAACCCGAACCCTGAACCCTAGGTATGTGGAGATGGCAAGTGCCAGGGAACTGAGAGCCCTTTCAACTGTGTCAAAGACTGTCCGCACATCTGTGGAGATTCTTACTGCTCTGGGGGTGAGTACTTATATATTGTCATTGTAGTTATTCCGCCGTTGTACTTATATTGCAGTTTTACTTACATCGCCGTTGTACTTATATTGCAGTTTTACTTACATCGCCGCTTTTACTTGTATTGCCGCTTTACTTATATTGCTGTTGTACGTATATCGCAGTTGTACTTCTGTCGCCGTATGCATGAATGCACGAATGAAAACATGCATGCATGGATGCATGAATGAATGCATATATGAATGAATGAATGGATAAATTAATTAATGAATGAATGCATGAATGAATGAATGCATGAATGAATGAATGGATGGATGAATGCATGATTGCATGAATAAATGAATGAATTACTTCATTAATGAATGCATGGATGAATGCATGAATGAATGAATGAATGAATGAATGAATGAATGAATGAATGAATGAATGAATGAATGAATGAATGAATGAATGAATGAATGAATGGATGAATGCATGATTGCATGATTGCATGAATAAATGAATGAATTACTTCATTAATGCATGAATGAATGCATGAATGAATGAATGCATGCATGAATGCACGAATGCATGAATGAATGAATGAATGAATGAATGAATGAATGAATGAATGAATGAATGAATGAATGAATGAATGAATGAATGAATTAATGAATGAATGAATGAATGAATGCATGCATGCATGCATGCATGAATGAACGAATGAACGAATGAATGAATGAATGAATGAAATGAATGAATGAATGAATGATGATGAATGAATGAATGAATGAATGATGAATGAATGAATGAATGAATGAATGAATGAATGAATGAATGAATGAATGAATGAATGAATGAATGAATGAATGAATGAAATGAATGTATTCTGATTTATGCACTGATGTATAGTTTGCTATGCATTCATAATGGTGATCACTGATTGAGAGGCTGATGCTCTTGACTTTATATTGATTCATATTATGAACCATATGTTATTGACTTCATATTATGAACTATATGTGATTGACTTCATATTATGAACTATATTTGATTGACTTCATATTATGAACTGTTTGTAATTGACTTCGCATTATGAACTATATTTGATTGACTTCATATGATGGACTTAATATGATAGCATACATCACAGTGATTTGTTTTCATTGGTTTTCTTCCTAGCTTTATGGTTGTAGACCTCCTCCAGGGACAGCGTTTTAGTGCTTTCTATAGCTTTTTAAAGCTTTTTGTAGGCATTCAGGGCACACACAAAAAATATTTTACTTTTTGTATAGCGATATTTCCGCCAAATCGGGGTCAAAACTAGCGATCGCTATATATAGCAGAAGAAGACAGCCCTGATACATCACGTATCCTGATCACTCCTTTTCTCACCAAACTCTCTAGGTGAGACTGCCGAAGTGTGTGCAATGGATTGCCCGGCTGTGTGTGGTGACAAATTCTGTGACAGGAGACGAGGGGAAGACTGCAAGTCATGCAGGTATGTTTTCAGCCTATCAACACAACACAAATATGTTATGAGCATATGAGCAAATATGTTATGATCCTATCAGCATCATGAGCCTATGAGCCTTTCAACACAACACAAATATGTGATGAGCCTATCAACACTACACAAGTATTTTATGAGCCTATCAACAAATATGTTATGATCCTATCAGCATCATGAGCCTATGAGCCTGTCAACACAACACAAATATGTGATGAGCCTATCAACACTACACAAATATGTTATGAGCATATGAACAAATATGTTATGATCCTATCAGCATCATGAGCCTATGAGCCTATCAACACAACACAAATATGTGATGAGCCTATCAACACTACACAAATATGTTATGAGCATATGAACAAATATGTTATGATCCTATCAACATCACGAGCCTATGAGCCTATCAACACAACATAAATATGTGCAGGAAGACAACACATCACATCAAAATCACTCTCACTCTCACACCCACACTCACACCCACACTCACACCCACACTCAACATCACACTCACCATCTTCACTAGGGTTTCCCCGATTCCTAATTTGGACAGTTCACGCTCTGCAGTACAAAATGTACAGGCTTCACTGTTACCCCCGATTCCGAATATCCACAGTTCACGCTCTGTACTGCAGGTTCGACTTTAAAATTTGAATTTGAATTGTTACTGCAGGATTGACTGTCCTCTAATCTGAATTTGAATTTGAATTGTCTCTGCAGGAGTGACTGTCCCGATTTGAATTGTCCGTCTCCCCCTCCTGCTCCTCCTGCTCCCCCACCTCCCCCTCCTCCTTCTCCGCCTCCTACGCCATCTCCTCCATCGCCCTCACTCCTACACTTGGTTTGCTCCTTCGAAATTGTTGAGGCAAACGCCTGGTGCGCCACAGTGATCGCAGGACTTTATGGCATTGAGGACTCAACTGCATGCGCCTCTTATTGCGTGGGTCAAGCGAAGTCCCAACCACCGTTTTGCTTTGACTACAGGTACGGGATTGTGCAGGGTCGTGCAGGTTCGGGATCGTGCTGGGATCGTGAAGAGTCGGGATCAGGGGATCCCGACCAGGGGATCCCCTCAGGGCCTGATCGGGATCAGGTAGGTTTGTGCAGGGTCGATCGTGCGGGATCGGGGTCGTCCTGGGATCGGGCAGGTTCGTACAGGGTCGGGATCGGGTTGGATCAAGCAGGTTCGGAATCGTGCAGGTAAGGATCGTGCAGTTATGAATCGTGCAGCCTGATACCATTGCTTTTTAGGTTGGCCAAAATGCAATCGTGGGGAATCGTGCAGCCCGATACTAAAAAAAAAATCATTCCCAAATGTTGCGCCTGAGCATATGGCAGCAAGACACTGAATATCACGGACCAAATCCTTAGGGAAAATACTGAACCAATGTTCAAGTTCAAGTTCAAAATACTGAACCACTGTTCAAGTTCAAGATCGAAATACTGAACACTGTTAAGTTCAGGTCCAAAATACTGAACCACCATTCACATTCCAAGTATAAGTTCAAAATGCTGAACCACCGTTCAAAAGTCCAATTTAAGTTCAAAATACTGAACCACCATTCATAAGTCCAAGTTGAAGTTCAAAATACTGAAGACTTCTTGCTGCCTAAAATTCAAGATTATCACATGTTTATGAAATCATGACCTCAATTCATTAACTTGACGGTGCCATTATGATTACTCCACGGCTCCACAGCCTCTTTCAGTGATTTACAATGGTCTAGTGGTAGACCAGATCGCTAAAGAATGAAGAGTCGGGGGGTTCGACTCCCCCTTCGGTCGCTCTTGGCGTTGCAGGTCGTCGTCTACAGCGATGGTAGCTTGTCCAGTTGAGGTAGGAGACCGCTCCCCACCCGCGTACGACGGGCTCCCTTAACACCACTCCCCACCAGGCGTTATCATTATTATCCACAGCTCCACGCATACTATCACCAACTAATAATATAAAAATAATATCATAATATTACCACCTCCGTGCTTAAAATGATATCATAATATTACCACCACCGCAGGCCGTCTGTGAAACATTGTGAGTGTTCAGCAGGCCCCGCTGCAAGTGAACGGCAACTGGGATACACCTCATACAACTACAGTTGTAAACTGGTACCCATTAGTCCTTATCCGTCCCCCGCCGCCGTATTGAATGCGCCTCTACCTCCCTTGCCTCCCCGTCCTATAAGGCGAAGTGTTCAATCCATGGACTCATTAGATTTAACACGAGGGGAAAGGGTGCAGGTCACAGGTGAAGGGATGGAAGAATTCTCTGCCACCTCTCAGACCACTGGATTGGCATCTCTCTGACGACTATAGCAAGGACCTTACATCGCGTCCTGCACCCATGGATCGGTCCCTGTCTCAAGATATCTATGTTGCATACAACCCGGAGTATCATCAGCCCATGTCAGACGCGCAGTCCAGGTATGCCGAGCTTCTGCTTGAGGATGGGAGCTTCCAAGGAGCCAATATGGATACTGGGGCCATTTGTGGAAACGGGATTTGTGAAGGTACGGATTTGTATGCATTGTTTTTATTTAATTTTAGAAATTGGACTCCCGCGCATGTTCATTTTGAGAGTGTGACGTGTTCCTTGCACAGAGAGATATACCTACCCCCATACCAACCCCCCAGCCTCCCTCTGTTTCTTTATGGGGCTGCGGGTACGTATGCTCGTAGCTCCTTTCACCCACCTTGGGCCAAACCTGAAGCTAGCTAGTGCGTCTGAAAGCTAGCATGACAAGTAATCCAATGCAGCAGCAATCTCTGGGCTTGAATCAGTTGCTGATATAGCTGAATGGAAACTGCTACGCGTATCCCAAAAATGAGACTGAAACTCCCCGCAGCCATCTTGATGTGTAGGCATGACCCTAAACCCTAAACCTTTGCTTTTCTTCAGATGGTGAAGATGCTGAGCTGTGCGCCATGGACTGCTGCCCAGCGACAACATGCGGTGATGGAAAATGTCAAGCATACGCAGGTAGGTCAAAGCATATAGCATTTTTTAAGATGCAGTCAGATGCGGTGGTGGACTTAGTCAAGCATGTACAATTGTTCAACATGCGGTGATGGAATATGTCAAGCATGTACCAATTTTCAACATGAGGTGGTGGAGTATGTCAAGCATATGCAGGTAGGTCGAAGCTTATACCAGTGTTCAACATGCGGTGGTGGAATATGTCAAGCATATGCAGGTAGGTCGAAGCATAACATTTTTTACTTCCAGTGATGGAATATGTCAAGCATGTACCAATTGTTCAACATGCGGTGGTGGAATATGTCAAGCATATGCAGGTAGGTCGAAGCGTATACCATTGTTCAACATGCGGTGGTGGAGTATGTCAAGCATATGCAGGTAGGTCGAAGCATAACATTTTTTTACTTCCAGTGATGGAATATGTCAAGCATGTACCAATTGTTCAACATGCGGTGGTGGAATATGTCAAGCATATGCAGGTAGGTCGAAGTGTATACCATTGTTCAACATGCGGTGGTGGAGTATGTCAAGCATATGCAGGAAGGTCGAAGCATAACATTTTTATTAATAGGGGTAGCGCCAATCAGAGGCGCCATATAAAAAGATATAGGCAACTATTTGAAGGGGTTATACTTACACACCATCTAATCAAATCTGAGATGATTCGGTCCCAATTGTACACCCATCGCCTTAGTATGGGAAATCATGACAATTATTTCGTGTAGCCTTGATTGTGCAAATATCTGAGGAGCATTGCCGGACAACACGTCCTATGCAGCGTCGCAAGCGACGTGGAAAATTGGCGGATAGTGTTGGCAACAGAACAACAGGTGGCAATCGTATTGAGCAGACCGAAGCCAGTTAGTTATGATTGCGCAAATCTCATAAAGAAGGAGCACCAACCAACCTCAACCAACCATCACCAACCATCACCAATCCCTGCTCCTGGCTGCAGGGGAACATTATGAAAATTGAAAGCACCAACCTACTAACCAATCCCAACCAACCATCACTAACCCCTGCTCCTGGCTCAAGGGGAACATTGAGAAAATTGAAAGCACCAACCAACCAACCAACCAACATCAACCAACATCAACCCCTGCTCCTGGCTGCAGGGGAACATTGTGAAAATTTCCCTGACGACTGTGCTGGTGATCTGGATGGAGAGCAAGGGAGTCCCTTTTGTTGTGGTGCCTTTGTTGGCTGCGGCTATGACACGAGGTGCACAGGCAGCCAGCTAGTAGGAGGGGGAACTAGTGTGTGCCACACTACATGTATGATGTAGGATCCTCAAGGAGTACATCTTGACGAAATTTACAAATATTATAAAATGCTGTTTTGATGTTGGGCATGTCCCTCAGGCTATCTGATGCCCCCCTGGGCATTCGTATCTAATGATTATGCCTGCTGGGGCGTGGTATGAAGGGAGCCCCGGCATATGGCGGTAGGGAACGGGCTGCTACTTCACCTGGACAAAGCTACCATGGCGGTTGACAGAGACTGCGAACACTTCAGGTCGCTGGTTTGTGTCGGGAGACCCACCTCCTGGGGTGAAAGTCCTTTCACAACTAAAAAAAAAGGCACCGGTGGGGATTCGAACCCTGCACCTTAGCCGTTGAAGGAGCTCTGCCGTTGAGTCATTCGTTGACCGGGGATGTATGATATAGAGCCTGGTGTCAACGCTGCCAATTATGCCAATTGTGGTGCACTTTTGTAGCTCGCGACGACATCTGATGCACGTTTGACCTATCATGCATGTCTAAGGTACTATGACCAGCATGGTTCAAAGCCCTCTGAGAGTTTACGTGGCACACACAGAGCCCCCCCCCCCCACACACACACACACCACCACCACCGGGCGGTATCATTGCTTTTTTTTTTAGAACATGTGTTACACACTCCCGAGAAGGGTTGTTCAAAGCCATCTGTTAGTTTACGTGGCTCATACAGAGCCCCCACCACCACCATCCCACTACCACCACCACCCATGTGTGGGTAACCACACACGCCCTTCAAATGTGTGTGCGATCCTGTGCAAACCAGGAAAACCACGCACATATAAGTCAAATTCTGAAACTGTCCAAAATGTGAATGCAAACACGCACATCACAGTGAAATTCCGCTCGAAAACACGCACTCACCCCTCTGGACACGCAGACACGTTCGTGTTTAACTAACCTGACAATGACTCACTCACTAACATCAATGATTCATTTTGCAACGACCGGGGGAAGACAATCGTTACCTCTGCACATTAGTTCTCGATCTTTCATTCGTGAATAATTATGACCCCTCCATCTCCGAAGGAATCATTACTCATTATAGATACGACAGGAAATGCATTGAGAATCGCGAAAATATATTTTGTTACTGCCACTTGGACTTACATTCTTCGTCGCTTGCTTATCAATTGGTGGTGGATCAAGTAGCTTTGTACCGGTTATGGAATTGAGTGTTTCAATGTAATGTAAATCAGTGTACCGGTATTATATTTTAATATTCATGAAATGTAATTGAATTTCCTATGTATTGTAAGTAAGTGTAACCAAGTCCCCAAAAGCCCACTACCGTTTATTATCCACTACCCACCCCGAAATTAGTACATCCCCCTACCAGGGCAATTCAAAGCGCGCGCTTTTGAGCGCTGACTTTTTGACCCCCTCTGCGCTTTAAGCGCAGTTTTTTGCACCCCCTGTGGGCGCAGCAAGCAATTTTTGCGCTCTTTGCACTACAAAGCGCAGTTTTTTTGCTTTCAAGTGCGTTAAAGCGCTGGCCATTTTTACCATTTGAAGTACCCTGCCCCCTACACGGGACCCAAGATGATGTACCGTATTCATTCCCCCTCCCACTCCACCATCCACCCACCACCCACCACACGAGATGAGGTAGCATAGATGTTTGCATGGCTACTGTCCGGCTGGCTGGCTTGTGTATTGCTGGCTGGCTGGCGTGTATGTTGCTGGCGGGCGAAAGCTCAAGTACCAACATAAAACAAACTGGGCATGATGATGTACTAGGAGCAGATATCTCTCATGAATGAGGTGATGCAAGATAAGGGTTTGCAGGCCAGGCAGTGAAGAAATAGTGGGAGGTGGGAGGCGGGATAGTTTGTTACAGATATTTTATCAGCCCACTCCGGGCTGCTCACCGTTTTTCAATTCCAAGCCCCCCTGTTATAGTACGAATTATAGGTCGTACCATAAAGACCAAGTGCACTCCCGGTCTGGTCAGTCAACTTCAAAAAAAAAAAAAAAAAAAGAAGGCAGTGACCGAGGACAGAAAGTCAGCTAGTGGCTGGAACCGCCAACCAGCTAGCTAGTGCACTGCAATAGTAGCACCTGTAGCCCCTACTATGCCGCCTGACTTAATGACTGCAAGCTAGACTTCCATTTATCTTATCTGTAACAAGAAGCACCACCGAGATCCTGCAGCCCCTGGAGTCCGCAGTCTCTCCCCCCCCCCCCCCCCCCCCCCCTCCGCCCCCATGCGATAAACCAGGGAGCAAACTAAGCTGAATAGCTGATTACCGGTAAGTTTGAAGAAATTACTTCCCGGAATATACCAGGCATCCCAGAGACCCAGACCCCTTCTCGAAGTACGGTACCAGACATACTTCTCGAGGAATACCGGTATACCAGACATAACTTCCCGGAATATACCAGACATCCCATACCCCTTCTCAAAATACCAGACATAACTTCCCGGAATTTACCAGGCATCCCGATTCCCGAAGTCCCAGACCCCTTCTCGGAATACACATCCCAGCATATGAAACCTGACATCCCAGCACATGGTTCTCATCAGATGCACCTTTCCCCCATCCTGCTTGATCGGGTCAAGGAACTTAAGCATGCCCCCAGTCTGTAAGGCTGCTTGCCGACAGTAACATAAGTACACAACCAACTCAAATCAAAGCATTCTTACCACAACAGATCGTTATTGGTTGAATTACACGGTCTACCAGCCACCAGGCTGCGAACCATAATGGTTCAATACACGGCATAGAAGGTAATGATAACGCCTGGTGGGGCGTGGTGTTAAGGGAACCCGTTGTACGCGGGTGGGGAGCGATCTCCTACCTCAACTGGACAAGCTACCATAGCGGTTGACGACGACCTGCGACGCCAAGAGCGACCGAAGGGGGAGTCTAACCCCCGACACTTCATTCCTTAGCGATCTAGTCAACCACCAGACCATTGTAAATCACTGAAAGAGGCTAATACACGGCATAAGAGAGAATATACTCAGCAAAAATCAATGCCGAGACTGAACAGCGCCGGGGCAGCTGGACAGTTTTATAACAGTGAGGGTTTGGGCCTGAGTATGTAACAATATCCTCTCTCAGGCTGGGATTCTGTCAGTGATAGTGCCAGTTATGCTTTGCTATTGCATATGGGGTTCAATATGCGGAGATACTCATTTCCCAACTGCCTCACCCGCTTAATATGCTCCCTGGGTCCATGGTTGGCGGAGCCCCCCCTTCTGGTTGTTCGTTTGTCCGACCGAAAAATTTAAGCCTGACACGTCAGTCAACTGTCTCATAACTAAGTGGCTTCAGTCATCTCCCTTTCATTTCCCAACACAACCCGCCAATTTTCCGCGTCGCTTGCGAATGACTTGTTTCCATGGGTATCGCAAGGGGGGACTTGGTATGGGCAGACTGTATGCAGCCCAGATTTGGCAGAAAAAACATGTTGCAATTAAAATTCAAATTGCCAACTGCCCGATACAATATTGAACATGCGCAGTGCAGAACATCTGAACTAGCGGTGTAACCATGTAAAAATCCAAATTCAAATTACCAACTGCCCCATACAATATTGAACATGCACAGTGCAGAACATCTGAACTAGCGGTGTAACCATGCAACAATTCAAATTCAAATTCTTCTAGCGACACTGCATTGCTGCAACAATTTATATCGAAAGGATTTTCACCCCAGGAAGTGGGACCACACATGAAACAGCCCCCCCCCCCCCCACCACCACCACCACAAAAAACCCTCCTCCAAGGAGATGACAGCCCCCCCCCCATATTGGTGGTTGGCCCCAGACTCCAACCAACCAACTCCATCCAACAGACCAAGGCATCTGTAACCAGCAGACTCCAACATCGCTTAGGAGTTTACAACAGCAGTGCGATGTGAAGTACTGAAGTGCATTCCCCCATATTGGTGGTTGGCCCCAGTGCAAGCAAACGGGCTGGCCCCCTCAACACACGCCTCGTAATAAGGCATACTATATATTTAATCTTCCTCTCCAGGATGTACCTGGACAAGTCTTATTTCGCATTTCAGCGGATGATTTGGATTTGAGTTTACGAAACACTTTGTAGAACGTAGTTTGTACCTCAAAATTGAGAATTTGTCCTGAGAATTCAGTCATTTTTGCCCGAGAATCGAGAATTTGGCCTGAAATAATGGAGGCACGAACAACAAAACTACGAAACTCTACATCAAAATCAACCGCTGAACGGCTATAAAGCTGTATATTCCGCTTATTATGCTCCCTCGTATCCGTGGGTATCACATTATTGTGCTATGTAGACGCACGGTATGGAGCACAGTACTGCCTGACAGGGCAGTACTGGCTATAGTACTGCCATATCAGCCTACTGCACTGTCGTCCATACAAGACCAACTGCCAGTCTATGCATGCTTAGGCAGTAGGCACATACACGACCAATTGCCAGTCTATACATGCTTAGGCAGCAGGCACATGCGCCTTGCCACCCTGGCCTTCTCCGCATCAATGATGGATGATATTTCATCCACACAAGACCAAGTGCCAGCTTATGCATGCATGGGCAGCAGGCACATGCGCCTTGCCACCCTGGCCTTCTTCGCATCAATGATGGATGATATTTCATCCACACAAGACCAAGTGCCAGCTTATGCATGCATGGGCAGCAGGCACATGCGCCTTGCCACCCTGGCCTTCTCCGCATCAATGATGGATGATATTTCATCCACACAAGACCAAGTGCCAGCTTATGCATGCATGGGCAGCAGGCACATGCGCCTTGCCACCCTGGCCTTCTCCGCATCAATGATGGATGATATTTCATCCACACAAGACCAAGTGCCAGCTTATGCATGCATGGGCAGCAGGCACATGCGCCTTGCCACCCTGGCCTTCTCCGCATCAATGATGGATGATATTTCATCCACACAAGACCAAGTGCCAGCTTATGCATGCATGGGCAGCAGGCACATGCGCCTTGCCACCCTGGCCTTCTCTGCATCAATGATGGATGATATTTCATCCACACAAGACCAAGTGCCAGCTTATGCATGCATGGGCAGCAGGCACATGCGCCTTGCCACCCTGGCCTTCTCCGCATCAATGATGGATGATATTTCATCCACACAAGACCAAGTGCCAGCTTATGCATGCATGGGCAGCAGGCACATGCGCCTTGCCACCCTGGCCTTCTTCGCATCAATGATGGATGATATTTCATCCACACAAGACCAAGTGCCAGCTTATGCATGCATGGGCAGCAGGCACATGCGCCTTGCCACCCTGGCCTTCTCCGCATCAATGATGGATGATATTTCATCCACACAAGACCAAGTGCCAGCTTATGCATGCATGGGCAGCAGGCACATGCGCCTTGCCACCCTGGCCTTCTCTGCATCAATGATGGATGATATTTCATCCACACAAGACCAAGTGCCACCTTATGCATGCATGGGCGGCAGGCACATGCGCCTTGCCACCCTGGCCTTCTCTGCATCAATGATGGATGATATTTCATCCACACAAGACCAAGTGCCAGCTTATGCATGCATGGGCAGCAGGCACATGCGCCTTGCCACCCTGGCCTTCTCCGCATCAATGATGGATGATATTTCATCGACACACTAGTCCAGCTGGTTGTCGTAATTCACCACAACTGCAAAAAGTGTGAAAACGAACTTTAAATTTCAATTTATCTTTTTATTTTAACTTGTGATTTATAAGGAGAGAGACACCATACCGCAGTTTAGGTTAGTAACCCTAGTTAGGAGGTGGTCAAGGAGAACCCTCAGGAACAATTACGATTCGCTATCAGATTCCACACAAAAAGACAGCAATTCGAAACCCGGTTCATATAATCACATGCCAAGCTGCAGTAATGATCACTAACTAGTTTTATTTCCACTCGATGAACACTTATATGTACATATGGTTTTTATGTATGGTTTGTATGTATGGTTTGTATGTATGGTTTGTATGTATGTATGGTTTGTATGTATGTATGCATGGTTTGTATGTATGGTTTGTATGTATGGTTTGTATGTATCTATGTTTGGTTTGTATGTACGGTTTGTTTGTATGTATGGTTGGTTTGTATCTGTGTATCTGTTGTATTGGAATGAACGAGGGGAAGAATATCTTACCATAATCAAACTCATGAATATATATATCTTACCATAATCAAACTCATGAATATATATATCTTACCATAATCAAAATCACGAATACAAACATCTTACCATAATCAAACTCATGAATATATATATCTTACCATAATCAAACTCATGAATATATATATCTAACCATAATCAAACTCAGGAATTCATATATTACCATTATCAAACTCATGAATATATATATCTTACCATAATCAAACTCAGGAATTCATATATTACCATAATCAAACCCATGAATATATATATCTTACCATAATTAAACTCAGGAATTCGTTTGCTTTCTTCTTGCGCTGTTTCAATGCGCACAAGAAGTTTATCCTACGAGGTAAGTTGGGATTAAATAGTGAGGCAGCATTGAGTCGGTTGGTTGGGATGGGTGCGTTGGGTGGGTTGGGTCGGTTGGGATTGAACAGCGAGGCAGCGTTGAGTTGGTTGGGTAGGTTGGGTGGGTTGGATGCTTTGGGTCGGTTGGATGGGTTGGGCCGGTTGGGATTGAACAGCGAGGCAGCATTGAGTTGGTTGAGTAGATTGGGTGGGTTGGATGCTTTGGGTCGGTTGGATGGGTTGGGCATGGATTGAACAGTGAGGCAGCATTGAGTCGGTTGGGAGGGTTGGGTGGGTTGGATGCTTTGGGTGGGTTGGATGGGTTGGGCCGGTTGGGATTGAACAGCGAGGCAGCATTGAGTTGGTTGAGTAGGTTGGGTGGGTTGGATGCTTTGGGTCGGTTGGATGGGTTGGGCCGGAATGGATTAAACAGTGAGGCAGCATTGGGTCGGTTGGGTTGGTTGGTTGGGATTGAACAGTCAGGCAGCATTGGGTCGGTTGGGTTGGTTGGGTCGGTTGGGATTGAAGAGTCAGGCAGCATTGGATGGGTTGGGTGGGATGAGTCAGTTGGAATCGAACAGTCAGGCAGCATTGGGTCAGTTGGATTGGTTGAGATTGAACAGTCAGGCAGCATTGGGTTGGTTGGGTAGGTTGGGATTGTGGCAGTGAGGCAGCATTGGGGTGGTTGGGTCTGTTGGGATTGAACAGTCAGGCAGTGCTGGGTCTGTTGTGTGGGTTGTGTGGGTTGGAATTGAACAGTCAGGCAGTTTTGGGTCCGTTGGGTCTGTTGGGTCTGTTGGAATTGAACAGTCAGGCAGCATTGGGTCGGTTGGGGTGGTTGGGTCGGTTGGGATTGAACAGTCAGGCAGCATTGGGTCTGTTGGGTCTGTTGGAATTGAACAGTCAGGCAGCATTGGGTCGGTTGGGGTGGTTGGGTCTGTTGGGACTGAACAGTCTGGCATCATTGGATGGTTTGGGTGGGATAGTTCGGTTGGGATTGAACACTCAGGCAGCATTGGGTTGGTTGGTTGGGTTGGGATTGAACAGTCAGGCAGCACTGGGTCGGTTGTGTGGGTTGTGTGGGTTGGGATTGAACAGTCTGGCAGCACTGGGTCGGTTGTGTGGGTTGTGTGGGTTGGGATTGAACAGTCAGGCAGCACTGGGTCGGTTGTGTGGGTTGGGATTGAACAGTCAGGCAGCACTGGGTCGGTTGTGTGGGTTGTGTGGGTTGGGATTGAACAGTCAGGCAGCACTGGGTCGGTTGTGTGGGTTGTGTGGGTCGGGATTGAACAGTCAGGCAGCACTGGGTCGGTTGTGTGGGTTGGGATTGAACAGTCAGGCAGCACTGGGTCGGTTGTGTGGGTTGGGATTGAACAGTCAGGCAGCACTGGGTCGGTTGTGTGGGTTGTGTGGGTTGGGATTGAACAGTCAGGCAGCACTGGGTCGGTTGTGTGGGTTGTGTGGGTTGGGATTGAACAGTCAGGCAGCACTGGGTCGGTTGTGTGGGTTGGGATTGAACAGTCAGGCAGCACTGGGTCGGTTGTGTGGGTTGTGTGGGTTGGGATTGAACAGTCAGGCAGCACTGGGTCGGTTGTGTGGGTTGGGATTGAACAGTCAGGCAGCACTGGGTCGGTTGTGTGGGTTGGGATTGAACAGTCAGGCAGCACTGGGTCGGTTGTGTGGGTTGTGTGGGTTGGGATTGAACAGTCAGGCAGCACTGGGTCGGTTGTGTGGGTTGTGTGGGTTGGAATTGAACAGTCAGGCAGCATTGGGTCGGTTGGGTTGGTTGGGATTGAACAGTCAGGTAGCATTGCGTTGGTTGGGTTGGTTGGGTCCGTTGGGATTAAGGGAGTGAGGGAGCATCTCACAGTTTCAGTTTTGGGCTACTCATGGCAGCTTCACACCAGCTCCATTAGCGAGCCCATGGGGCAAGCCCAAATATTTCAGCTGCATTGTTATGCCTATCATGTCATCTTTCAGATGCACTTGCTAGCATTCGGTTTGGCTCAAGGACAGGGAAAGGGATCTGCCTAGAAGCTGCTACGTGTAGCCCCCCCCCCCCCCCCCCCCCCCCCCCCCCCAAATAACAGTGGAAAGGTATTTGAAATCAACAAGGGTTCTGTCTTTCTTCCCACCAGCCTAGTCAGCATTGAGTTGGCAAGGTGGACTGAATGAAAGCAGTCCAATGGACATCCACAAAGGTTACTTGGCTCTCTGGAGCAATGATACACAGCTGAAACCCACTTTACACAACAACAACAAAACTACTTCTGACCAGTGGCCCTGTCTTTCTTCCCACCAGCCTAATCACCAAAGTTGCTTTGCTCTCTGGAACAATGATACACTACAACAACCCCCACCTTACACAACAACAACGTACCTACTACTCACCAAAAATGTCTTTCTTCCCACCAGCCTAGTCACCAATGTTGATTGCCTTTCTGGAGCAATGATACACAACAACAACCTCCTTATGATGTATCATGTGCAATGTATTGTGTATGAATGTATGAATGTATGAATGTATGATGTATGATGTATCATGTGCAATGTATTGTGTATGAATGTATGATGTATGATGTATGATGTATCATGTGCAATGTATTGTGTATGAATGTATGATGTATGATGTATGATGTATGATGTATGATGTATGATGTATCATGTGCAATGTATTGTGTATGAATGTATGATGTATGATGTATGATGTATGATGTATCATGTGCAATGTATTGTGTATGAATGTATGAATGTATGAATGTATGATGTATGATGTATCATGTGCAATGTATTGTGTATGAATGTATGTGTAGGTATTTTAATATGTATGCAGGCATTTTAATGTGTATGCAGTATGTATGTGTTTGTATTTTATATGTATGCATTTTGTATATGATACTATGAATGTAGTTATACAGTCCAGGGGTGGCCAAATAGGCTTAAGGGACTTGCCCAACCCTACAAACAGGAAAGGCAGTTAAAAAAAAACAAGCACTGCATAATAATGGGTGGGGCACCTTGTCAAATTGAAACAATCCCCCACACCCACTCCCACACCCACACCTACCACACCTACCACACCCACACCCACACCCACACCCACATCCTCACCCACACCCACACCTACCACACCTACCTCACCCACACCCACTCCCACTCCCACACCCACAACTACCACACCTACCACACCCACACCCACACCCACATCCTCACCCACACACCTGCACCTAACACACCAGGTCTGCGGAGATAAATTATGCACAGGCTCTGAAGGCTTCAATAACTGCCCTGGAGACTGCCCTGCGGTAAGAATTCAGGGTTTAGGGGTTTAGGGTTTAGGGTTTTAGGACTGCCCTGCGGTAAAAAATCTGCCCTGCCCTGCCCTGCATTGCCCTGCCCTGCCCTGCCCTGCCCTGCCCTGCCCTGCCCTGCCCTGCCCTGCCCTGCCCTGCCCTGCCCTGCCCTGCCCTGCCCCGCCCCGCCCCGCCCCGCCCCGCCCCGCCCCGCCCCGCCCCGCCCCGCCCCGCCCTGCCCTGCCCCGCCCCGCCCCGCCCTGCGCATCCCTACAACCAGCACAAACATGTTTCCCTGAACTCCACACATTGTTGCCTGAACTATGCGGATCCCTACGACAATTTGCCTTGAACTCTGCACATCCCTACGACCATTTGTCCTGAACTCTGCGCATCCCTACGACATTTGTCCTGAACTCTGCGCATCCCTCCAACCAGCACAAACATGTTTCCTTGGACACCCCACATTGTTTCTTGAACTCTGAGTAGCAGCCCATTCTCTACCGCCGTAAGACTGGGCCCATTCTCTACTGCCGTAAGACTTAATACCACATCCCACCAGGCGTTATCATTTCTTTTTTCCTGAACTCTGCGCGTCCCTACAACCATTTGTCATTAACTCTGCGCATCCCTACACAACCATCGCAAACATTTCCCCCTGAAGTCTGCACATTTATTATTTTTTGTATTGTAATTATGTCCACCCCAGGAAGTGGGGCCCCGTACTTAAACCAGCGCCCACCGATACACATTTATTCTCACATTAATTTAGGTCTGTGCAGATGGCAAATGCCAAGGAAATGACAGCCCTTTCAGCTAAAACTAAACCTAAACCCTAAACCTAAACCCTGAACCCCGAACCCTGAACCCTAGGTATGTGGAGATGGCAAGTGCCAGGGAACTGAGAGCCCTTTCAACTGTGTCAAAGACTGTCCGCACATCTGTGGAGATTCTTACTGCTCTGGGGGTGAGTACTTATATATTGTCATTGTAGTTATTCCGCCGTTGTACTTACATTGCAGTTTTACTTACATCGCCGTTGTACTTATATTGCAGTTTTACTTACATCGCCGCTTTACTTGTATTGCCGCTTTACTTATATTGCTGTTGTACGTATATCACAGTTGTACTTCTGTCGCCGTATGCATGAATGCACGAATGAAAACATGCATGCATGGATGCATGAATGAATGCATATATGAATGAATGAATGGATAAATTAATTAATGAATGAATGCATGAATGAATGAATGCATGAATGAATGAATGGATGGATGAATGCATGATTGCATGAATAAATGAATGAATTACTTCATTAATGAATGCATGGATGAATGCATGAATGAATGAATGAATGAATGAATGAATGAATGAATGAATGAATGAATGAATGAATGAATGAATGAATGAATGAATGAATGGATGGATGCATGATTGCATGATTGCATGAATAAATGAATGAATTACTTCATTAATGCATGAATGAATGCATGAATGAATGAATGCATGCATGAATGCACGAATGCATGAATGAATGAATGAATGCATGAATGAATGAATGAATGAATGAATGAATGAATGAATGAATGAATGAATGAATGAATGAATGAATGAATGAATGAATGAATGAATGAATGAATGAATGAATGAATGAATGAATGAATGAATGAATGCATGCATGCATGCATGAAGGAACGAATGAACGAATGAATGAATGAATGAATGAATGAATGAATGAATGAATGAATGAATGAATGAATGAATGAATGAATGAATGAATGAATGAATGAATGAATGAATGAATGAATGAATGAATGAATGAATGAATGAATGAATGAATGAAATGAATGAATTCTGATTTATGCACTGATGTATAGTTTGCTATGCATTCATAATGGTGATCACTGATTGAGAGGCTGATGCTCTTGACTTTATATTGATTCATATTATGAACCATATGTTATTGACTTCATATTGTGAACTATATGTGATTAAAACCCACCAGCCTAATCACCAAAGTTGCTTTGCTCTCTGGAACAATGATACACTACAACAACCCCCACCTTACACAACAACAACGTACCTACTACTCACCAAAAATGTCTTTCTTCCCACCAGCCTAGTCACCAATGTTGCTTGCCTTTCTGGAGCAATGATACACAACAACAACCTCCTTACCCCCACCCAACACAACAACAACACAACTACTACTCACCAGTGGTACTGTCTTTCTTCTCACCAGCCTAGTCACCAAAGTTACTTGGCCCTTTGAAGCAATGATACACAACAACAATTCCCACCTTTCACAACAGCAACCCCCTTACCCCCGCATTACACAACAACACAACTACTACTCACCAGTGGTACTGTCTTTCTTCTCACCAGCCTAGTCACCAAAGTTACTTGGCCCTTTGGAGCAATGATACACAACAACAATTCCCACCTTTCACAACAGCAACCCCCTTACCCCCGCATTACACAACAACACAACTACTACTCACCAGTGGTACTGTCTTTCTTCCCACCAACCTAGTCACCAATGTTGCTTGGCTTTCTGGAACAATGATACACAACAACAACCCCCACCTTTCACAACAACAACCTCCTTACCCCCACCTTACACAACAACAACACAACTACAACTCACCAGCGGTTCTGTCTTTCTTCCCACCAGCCTAGTCACCAAAGTTGCTTGGCTCTCTGGCGCAATGAAGATCGTGACAGCATCAGGGACTAAACGTTTCACAGTCGCAGTGCCTTGGACATCGATCCGCAGCACCACGTCGGTTCCCTTCCCCAAGGCCTCATCAACTTGAGCTCTTGGAATGCCCTGGTGGTGGTCGGGGTAGGGTTGGGGTGGTTGGTTGGGGTTGGGATGGTTGGCTGGGGGTGGGCTGGGGTGGGTGGGGAGAGTTTGGGGTCGGGGTGGGGTGCTTGGCCAAGGGCATTGCATGGTGTTGAAGCCGAATTGGGTGTATTCTGAATATACGAATCAAGATATATAAATAAAGATATATGAGTAAAGATACATAATTAAAGATGTATAAATAAAGATATATGAGTGAAGATATATAAATGAATATATATGAGTAAAGATACAAAAATAAAGATATATAAATAAAGATATATGAGTAAAGATACATAAATAAAGATATATAAATACATATGTCTAAGTCTTACCCTGGCTGATACCCTGGTTGACCAAGGGCATTGGTCAGTGCGGAAGCCTAACTGGTGTATTATTAATATTTAAATAAATACATATAAGTGTTTAAGTCTTACCCTGGCTGACACCCTGGTTGACCAAGGGCATTGCTCAGTGCGGAAGCCTAACTGGTGTATTATTAATATTTAAATAAATACATATAAGTGTTTAAGTCTTACCCTGGCTGACACCCTTGTTGACCAAGGGCATTGCTCAGTGTGGAAGCCGAACTTGTGTATTATTAATATTTAAATAAAGATATAGAAGTGTATGCATCTTATCCTGGCTGACACCCTTGTTGACCAAGGGCATTGCTCAGTGTGGAAGCCGAACTTGTGTATTATTAATATTTAAATAAAGATATAGAAGTGTATGCGTCTTATCCTGGCTGACACCCTTGTTGACCAAGGGCATTGCTCAGTGTGGAAGCCGAACTGGTGTATTATTTATATTTAAATAAAGAAATATAAGTGTATGCGTCTTACCCTGGCTGACACCAATGTTGACCAAGGGCATTTCACAGTTTTAAATCCTGATTGGGCGTATTATGAATATATAAATAAATATATAAGAATATAAGTCTTACCCTGGATGACACCCTGGTTGACCAAGGGCATTGCACAGTGCTGGAGCCTAATTGGTGTTTGATGTAGTATGATGTAGTATGTAGTAAGTATTATGTATGATGTATCATGTGCAATGTATTGTGTATGAATGTATGAATGTATGATGTATGATGTATGATGTATCATGTGCAATGTATTGTGTATGAATGTATGATGTATGAATGTATGAATGTATGATGTATGATGTATGATGTATCATGTGCAATGTATTGTGTATGAATGTATGAATGTATGAATGTATGATGTATGATGTATCATGTGCAATGTATTGTGTATGAATGTATGATGTATGATGTATGATGTATCATGTGCAATGTATTGTGTATGAATGTATGATGTATGATGTATGATGTATGATGTATGATGTATGATGTATGATGTATCATGTGCAATGTATTGTGTATGAATGTATGATGTATGATGTATGATGTATGATGTATCATGTGCAATGTATTGTGTATGAATGTATGAATGTATGAATGTATGATGTATGATGTATCATGTGCAATGTATTGTGTATGAATGTATGTGTAGGTATTTTAATATGTATGCAGGCATTTTAATGTGTATGCAGTATGTATGTGTTTGTATTTTATATGTATGCATATTGTATATGATACTATGAATGTAGTTATACAGTCCAGGGGTGGCCAAATAGGCTTAAGGGACTTGCCCAACCCTACAAACAGGAAAGGCAATTTAAAAAAAACAAGCACTGCATAATAATGGGTGGGGCACCTTGTCAAATTGAAACAATCCCCCACACCCACTCCCACACCCACACCTACCACACCTACCACACCCACACCCACACCCACACCCACATCCTCACCCACACCCACACCTACCACACCTACCTCACCCACACCCACTCCCACTCCCACACCCACAACTACCACACCTACCACACCCACACCCACACCCACATCCTCACCCACACACCTGCACCTAACACACCAGGTCTGCGGAGATAAATTATGCACAGGCTCTGAAGGCTTCAATAACTGCCCTGGAGACTGCCCTGCGGTAAGAATTCAGGGTTTAGGGGTTTAGGGTTTAGGGTTTTAGGACTGCCCTGCGGTAAAAAAATCTGCCCTGCCCTGCCCTGCATTGCCCTGCCCTGCCCTGCCCTGCCCTGCCCTGCCCTGCCCTGCCCTGCCCTGCCCTGCCCTGCCCTGCCCTGCCCTGCCCTGCCCTGCCCTGCCCTGCCCTGCCCTGCCCTGCCCTGCCCTGCCCTGCCCTGCCTGCCCTGCCCTGCCCTGCCCTGCCCTGCCCTGCCCTGCCCTGCCCTGCCCTGCCCTGCCCTGCCCTGCCCTGCCCTGCCCTGCCCTGCCCTGCCCTGCCCTGCCCTGCCCTGCCCTGCCCTGCCCTGCCCTGCCCTGCCCTGCCCTGCCCTGCCCTGCCCTGCCCTGCCCTGCCCTGCCCTGCCCTGCCCTGCCCCGCCCCACCCCGCCCCGCCCCGCCCCGCCCCGCCCCGCCCTGCCCCGCCCCGCCCCGCCCTGCGCATCCCTACAACCAGCACAAACATGTTTCCCTGAACTCCACACATTGTTGCCTGAACTATGCGGATCCCTACGACAATTTGCCTTGAACTCTGCACATCCCTACGACCATTTGTCCTGAACTCTGCGCATCCCTACGACATTTGTCCTGAACTCTGCGCATCCCTCCAACCAGCACAAACATGTTTCCCTGGACACCCCACATTGTTTCTTGAACTCTGAGTAGCAGCCCATTCTCTACCGCCGTAAGACTGGGCCCATTCTCTACTGCCGTAAGACTTAATACCACATCCCACCAGGCGTTATCATTTCTTTTTTCCTGAACTCTGCGCGTCCCTACAACCATTTTGTCATTAACTCTGCGCATCCCTACACAACCATCGCAAACATTTCCCCCTGAAGTCTGCACATTTATTATTTTTTGTATTGTAATTATGTCCACCCCAGGAAGTGGGGCCCCGTACTTAAACCAGCGCCCACCGATACACATTTATTCTCACATTAATTTAGGTCTGTGCAGATGGCAAATGCCAAGGAAATGACAGCCCTTTCAGCTAAAACTAAACCTAAACCCTAAACCTAAACCCTGAACCCCGAACCCTGAACCCTAGGTATGTGGAGATGGCAAGTGCCAGGGAACTGAGAGCCCTTTCAACTGTGTCAAAGACTGTCCGCACATCTGTGGAGATTCTTACTGCTCTGGGGGTGAGTACTTATATATTGTCATTGTAGTTATTCCGCCGTTGTACTTATATTGCAGTTTTACTTACATCGCCGTTGTACTTATATTGCAGTTTTACTTACATCGCCGCTTTACTTGTATTGCCGCTTTACTTATATTGCTGTTGTACGTATATCACAGTTGTACTTCTGTCGCCGTATGCATGAATGCACGAATGAAAACATGCATGCATGGATGCATGAATGAATGCATATATGAATGAATGAATGGATAAATTAATTAATGAATGAATGCATGAATGAATGAATGCATGAATGAATGAATGGATGGATGGATGAATGCATGATTGCATGAATAAATGAATGAATTACTTCATTAATGAATGCATGGATGAATGCATGAATGAATTAATGAATGAGTGAATGAATGAATGAATGAATAAATGAATGAATGAATGAATGAATGAATGAATTAATGGATGAATGCATGATTGCATGATTGCATGGATAAATGAATGAATTACTTCATTAATGCATGAATGAATGCATGAATGAATGAATGCATGCATGAATGCACGAATGCATGAATGAATGAATGAATGAATGAATGAATGAATGAATGAATGAATGAATGAATGAATGAATGAATGAATGAATTAATTAATTAATGAATGAATGAATGAATGAATGCATGCACGCATGCATGCATGAATGAACGAATGAACGAATGAATGAATGAATGAATGAATGAATGAATGAATGAATGAATGAATGAATGAATGAATGAATGAATGAATGAATGAATGAATGAATGAATGAATGAATGAATGAATGAATGAATGAATGAATGAATGAATGAATGAATGAATGAATGAATGAAATGAATGTATTCTGATTTATGCACTGATGTATAGTTTGCTATGCATTCATAATGGTGATCACTGATTGAGAGGCTGATGCTCTTGACTTTATATTGATTCATATTATGAACCATATGTAATTGACATCATATTATGAACTATATGTGATTGACTTCATATTATGAACTATATTTGATTGACTTCATATTATGAACTGTTTGTAATTGACTTCGCATTATGAACTATATTTGATTGACTTCATATGATGGACTTAATATGATAGCATACATCACAGTGATTTGTTTTCATTGGTTTTCTTCCTAGCTTTATGGTTGTAGACCTCCTCCAGGGACAGCGTTTTAGTGCTTTCTATAGCTTTTTAAAGCTTTTTGTAGGCATTTCAGGGCACACACAAAAATATTTTACTTTTTGTATAGCGATATTTCCGCCAAATCGGGGTCAAAACTAGCGATCGCTATATATAGCAGAAGAAGACAGCCTGATACATCACGTATCCTGATCACTCCTTTTCTCACCAAACTCTCTAGGTGAGACTGCCGAAGTGTGTGTGCAATGGATTGCCCGGCTGTGTGTGGTGACAAATTCTGTGACAGGAGACGAGGGGAAGACTGCAAGTCATGCAGGTATGTTTTCAGCCTATCAACACAACACAAATATGTTATGAGCATATGAGCAAATATTGTTATGATCCTATCAGCATCATGAGCCTATGAGCCTTTTCAACACAACACAAATATGTGATGAGCCTATCAACACTACACAAGTATTTTATGAGCCTATCAACAAATATGTTATGATCTATCAGCATCATGAGCCTATGAGCCTGTCAACACAACACAAATATGTGATGAGCCTATCAACACTACACAAATATGTTATGAGCATATGAACAAATATGTTATGATCCTATCAGCATCATGAGCCTATGAGCCTATCAACACAACACAAATATGTGATGAGCCTATCAACACTACACAAAATATGTTATGAGCATATGAACAAATATGTTATGATCCTATCAACATCACGAGCCTATGAGGCCTATCAACACAACATAAATATGTGCAGGAAGACAACACATCACATTCAAAATCACTCTCACTCTCACACCCACACTCACACCCACACTCACACCCACACTCAACATCACACTCACCATCTTCACTAGGGTTTCCCCGATTCCTAATTTGCAGTTTCGAGCGCTCTGCAGTACAAAATGTACAGGCTTTCACTGTTACCCCCGATTCCGAATATCCACAGTTCACGCTCTGTACTGCAGGTTCGACTTTAAAATTTTGAATTTGAATTGTTACTGCAGGATTGACTGTCCTCATATATCTGAATTTGAATTTGAATTGTCTCTGCAGGAGTGACTGTCCCGATTTGAATTGTCCCGTCTCCCCCTCCTGCTCCTCCTGCTCCCCACCTCCCCCTCCTCCTTCTCCGCCTCCTAACGCCATCGTCCTCCATCGCCCTCACTCCTACACTTGGTTTGCTCCTTCGAAATTGTTGAGGCAAACGCCTGGTGCGCCACAGTGATCGCAGGACTTTATGGCAATTGAGGACTCAACTGCATGCGCCTCTTATTGGCGTGGGTCAAGCGAAGTCCCAACCACCGTTTTGCTTTGACTACAGGTACGGGATTGGTGCAGGGTCGTGCAGGTTCGGGATCGTGCTGGGATCGTGAAGAGTCGGGATCAGGGGATCCCGACCAGGGGATCCCCTCAGGGCCTGATCGGGATCAGGTAGGTTTGTGCAGGGTCGATCGTGCGGGATCGGGGTCGTTCCTGGGATCGGCAGGTTCGTACAGGGTCGGGATCGGGTTGGATCAAGCAGGTTCGGAATCGTGCAGGTAAGGATCGTGCAGTTATGAATCGTGCACCTGGATACCATTGCTTTTTTAGGTTGGCCAAAATGCAATCGTGGGGAATCGTGCAGCCCGATACTAAAAAAAAAATCATTCCCAAATGTTGCGCCTGAGCATTATGGCAGCAAGACACTGAAATATCACGGACCAAATCCTTAGGGAAAATACTGAACCAATGTTCAAGTTCAAGTTCAAAATACTGAACCACTGTTCAAGTTCAAGATCGAAATACTGAAACACTGTTAATTCAGGTCCAAAATACTGAACCACCATTCACATTCCAAGTATAAGTTCAAAATGCTGAACCACCGTTCAAAAGTCCAATTTAAGTTCAAAATACTGAACCACCATTCATAAGTCCAAGTTGAAGTTCAAAATACTGAAGACTTCTTGCTGCCTAAATTCAAGATTATCACATGTTTATGAAATCATGACCTCAATTCATTAACTTGACGGTGCCATTATGATTACTCCCACGGCTCCACAGCCTCTTTCAGTGATTTACAATGGTCTAGTGGTAGACCAGATCGCTAAAAGAATGAAGAGTCGGTGGGGGGGTTCGACTCCCCTTCGGTCGCTCTTGGCGTTTGCAGGTCGTCGTCTACCGCGATGGTAGCTTGTCCAGTTGAGGTAGGAGACCGCGTCCCCACCCGCGTACGACGGGCCTCCCTTAACACCACTCCCCACCAGGCGTTTATCATTATTTATCCACAGCTCCACGCATACTATGCACCAACTAATAATATAAAAATAATATCATATATTACCACCTCCGTGCTTTAAAATGATATCAATAAATAGTTACCACGCGACACCGCAGGCCGTCTGTGAAACATTGTGAGTGTTCAGCAGGCCCCGCTGCCAAGTGAAACGGCAACTGGGATACACCTCATACAACTACAGTTGTAAACTGGTACCCATTGAGTCCTTTATCCGTCCCCCGCCGCCGTATTGAAATGCGCCTCTTACCTCCCTTGCCTCCCCGTCTATAAGGCGAAGTGTTCAATCCATGACTCATTAGATTTAACACGAGGGGAAAGGGTGCAGGGGTCACAGGTTGAAGGGATGGAAGAATTCTCTGCCACCTCTCAGACCACTGGATTGCATCTCTCTGACGACTTATAGCAAGGACCTTACATCGCGTCCTGCACCCATGGATCGGTCCCTGTCTCCAAGATATCTATGTTTGCATACAACCCGGAGTATCATCAGCCCATGTCAGACGCGCAGTCCAGGTATGCCGAGCTTCTGCTTGAGGATGGGAGCTTCCGAAGGAGCCAATATGGATACTGGGGCCATTTGTGGAAACGGGATTTGTGAAGGTACGGATTTGTAATGCATTGTTTTTATTTTAATTTTAAGAAATTGGACTCGCCGCGCATGTTCATTTGGAGAGTGTGACGTGCCTTGCACAGAGAGATATACCTACCTCTCCATACCAATCCCCAGCCTCCCTCTGTTTCTTTTATGGGGGCTGCGGGTACGTATGCTCGTAGCTCCTTTCACCACCCTTGGGCCAAACCTGAAGCTAGCTAGTGCGTCTGAAAGCTAGCATGACAAGTAATCCAATGCAGCAGCCAATCTCTGGGCTTGAATCAGTTGCTGATATAGCTTGAATGGAAACTGCTACGGCGTATGCCCAAAAAGTGAGACTGAAACTCCCGCCAGCCATCTTGATGTGTAGGCATGACCCTAAACCCTTAAACCCTTTGCTTTTCATAGAATAATCAGATGGTGAAGATGCTGAGCTGTGCGCCATGGATCTGCTGCCCAGCGACCAACATGCGGTGATAGTGGAAAATGTCAAAGCATACGCAGGTAGGTCAAAGCATATAGCATTTTTTAAGATGCAGTCAGATGCGGTGGTGGAACTTAGTCAAGCATGTACAATTGTTTCAACATGCGGTGATGGAATATGTCAAGCATGTACCAATTTTCAACATGAGGTGGTGGAGTATGTCAAGCATATGCAGGTAGGTCGAAGCTTATACCAGTGTTCTAACATGCGGTGGTGGAATATGTCAAGCATATGCAGGTAGGTCGAAGCATAACATTTTTTAACTTCAGTGATGGAATATGTCAAGCATGTACCCAATTGTTTTCAAACATGCGGTGTGGTGGATACTTGTCAAGCAGCATATGCAGGTAGGTCGAAAGCGTATACCATTGTTCAAGACATGCGGTGGTGGAGTATGTCAAGCATATGCAGGTAGGTCGAAGCATAACATTTTTTTACTTCCAGTGATGGAATATGTCAAGCGCATGTACGCCCAATTGTTCAAGCATGCGGTGGTGAATATGTCAAGCATATGCAGGTAGGTGTGCGAAGTGTATACCATTGTTCAACATCCGCATGCGGTGGTGGAGTATGTGTGTCAAGCATATGCCAGGAAGGTTCGAAGCATAACATGTTTGGATTTTTATTAATAGGGGTAGCGGGGCCAATCAGAGGCGCCATACTTAAAAAGATATAGGCATACTATTTTGAAGGGGTTAAGTATACTTACATGACACCATCTAATCAAATCTGAGATGATTCGGTCCCAATTGTACACCCATCGTCTTAGTATGGGAAATCATGACAATTATTTCGTGTAGCCATTGATTGTGCAAAATATCTGAGGAGCATTGCCGGGACAACACGTCCTATGCAGCGTCGCAAGCGACGTGGGGAAAATTGGCGGATACGAGTGTTTGGCAACAGAACAACAGGTGGGCAACGGGATTGAGGGACCGAAGCCAGTTTAGTTATGATTGCGCAAATCTCAAAAAGAAGGAGCCACCAACCAACCTCAACCAACCATGGCACCAACCATCACCAAATACCTGCTCCTGGCTGCAGGGGAACATTATGAAAATTGAAAAGCACCAACCTACTAACCATCCAACCAACCATCACTAACCCCTGCTCCTGGCTCAAGGGGAACATTGAGAAAATTGAAAAGCACCAACCAACCAGAACCAACCAACATCAACCAACATCAACCCCTGCTCCTGGCTGCAGGGGAACATTGTGAAAAATTTCCCCTGACGACTGTGCTGGTGATCTGGATGGAGAGCAAGGGAGTCCCTTTTGTTGTGGTGGCCTTTGTTGGCTGCGGCTATACACGAGGTGCACAGGCAGCCAGCTAGTAGGAGGGGGAACTAAGTGTGTGCCACACTACATGTATGATGTAGGATCCTCAAGGAGTACATCTTGACGAAATTTATAAATATTATAAAATGCTGTTTTGATGTTGGGCATGTCCCTCAGGCTATCTCTGATGCCCCTGGGCTTCGTTATCTAATGGATTATGCCTGCTGGGGCGTGGTATGAAGGGAGCACCCCGGCATATGGCGGTAGGAACGGGCTGCTACTTCACCTGGACAAAGCTAGCATGGCGGTTGACATGAGACTGCGAAAACACTTCAGGTCGCCTGGTTTTGTGTCGGGAGACGCCACCTCCTGGGGTGAAAGTCCTTTCACAACTAAAAAAAAGGGCACCGGTGGGGGATTCGAACCCTGCACCTTAGGCCGTTGAAGGAGCTCTGCCCGTTGAGTCATTCGTTGACCGGGGATGTAATGATATTAAGAGCCGGGTGTCAACGCTGCAAGCTATGCCAATGGTGGTGCACTTTTGTAGCTCGCGAACGACATCATGATGCAGCGTTTGAGCCTATCATGCATGTCTAAGGTACTATGACAGCATGGTTCAAAAGCCCTCTGAGAGGTTTTGACGTGGCACACACAGAGCCCCCCCCCCCCCCCCGCCCCCCAACACAACACACACCACACAGCACATCACACACACCACGTACCACCAGGGGCGTATCATTGCCTTGTTTTAGAACAATGGTGGTACACACTCTCCGAGTAAGGGTTGTTAGCCATCTGTTTAGTTTTAACTGGCTCATAACAGAGCCAGCACCACCTTATCCACGAACCACACCACCCATGTGTGGTACCACACACGCCCTTCTAATGTGTGTGGCGATCCGTGCAACAAGAAAACGCAGCCATATAAGTCAAAATTCTGATAAACTGGGTCGAAAATGTGAATGCAATAGCACGCAATACAGTGAGAATCCGGCTAAGTCATGAGAAACACGCAACTCACGCGCTCTGGACAACGCGACAGTTCGTGTTTAACTAACCTGACAATAGACTCACTCACAACATGCAATGATTCATTTTGCGCAACGACAGGGAAGAAAATCGTTACCTCTGCACATTAGTTCTCGAGTATTTTATTGTGAATAATGTATGGACCCTCCATCTTCCGAAGGAATCATTAACTCATTATAGATACGCCAGGAAATGCATTGAGCATCGCGAAATATAGTTTTGTTACTGCCACTTGGACTTACATTCTTGCGTCGGCTTGCTCAGTATCATTGGTGGTGGATAAGTAACTTTGGTACCGGTATGGAATTGAGTTTTCAATGTAATGTAAATCAGTGTAGCCAGGTATTATAATTTTAGTATTGTTATGACTGTAATTGAATTTCCTTATGTAGATTGTTAAGTAAGTGTAACAGTCCCAAAAAGCCCACTAACCAGGTTTATTATCACTACCCACGCCGAAATTATACATCCCCTGAGCCAGGGGCAATTCCAAAGCGCGCGCTTTTGAGCGCTGACTTTTTTGACCCCTCTCGCTTTAAGCGCAGTTTTTTTGGTGCCCCCCCTGTGGGCGCAGAAGCAATTTTTTGCGCTCTTTGCACGTA
>JAJSRW010001441.1:0-38969 GCA_022414725.1 Microglena sp. YARC | reverse complement strand
ATACAGCAAACCACATCATCAGCAAAGCACAGCAAAACCTCAGTGAAACACATCGAAACACCTTACCACATCTCTACACGGAGCACAAACGACAGCTATAGAACACACATCTGAGTGCAGAAAGTCTCTACATCAAACCGTTCCCATGTCCGGTGAAACACATTACCCATGTAAAACGCACGGCGTGGCACGTCACCCACAACAGTCGACGCCGAGACAGTGATTGTCAAAATAGACCAAGTCAAATTACACAAATCAGTGCCACGTCACAGACTACATGGCAACCTCAGGTTGTGACACATGCGGCAAGAAGCTCACTGAATGGTACCAACAAACACGGCATCAGATGCTAACCATCACGCAGAGTTGAATGTATTGCCAAAAGAACAAAATACGAATGCGTCACCACAACATAGTCTATCTATAATCCGATAAAAGACATCTCTGCACTTAACTATCAGATCTTATCAACATTAAGCTTTTAATCTGTGGTTACCACAACACCCAGTGCTAAAAAACAAGGCGCAGACCCTATCACACTGACCAAACGTCACTGAGCAAGCACTCATGCCCAAGAGGGATGTGTGTACAACACACATATCCTGATACAGAAATTCATCCTGTCGTCCGGACCGGCTCACTTTGTCTCTAATACGACATCAAACCTCAGTGAACACACCGCCAACAACACGTCTCCGAATTACAACACTAGCGGCACAACACCAGCAACGAGGCATCAGTCGCAAATGATCGTTGTAGAAATTTCAAAAGGAACCTCCGTCAAGTAGTGATACTATCACGCGGAATGCGCATAGAAGACACCTTACCCATCACACAACCACAGCAAAAACAGCAAACCACAACATCAGCCAAAGCCAAATCATACCAGATTATCGCTCAGTGACAAAACATTCACCCAATAGCAGAAAAAACGAAATACTACAACTTTTACAAAGCGACATTGAAGCACATCGAAAACACCTTACCGACAAGAGCAACACAAACCACACACAGCAAAGCAGTGAACACATCAAAACAATTGTCCACCGAAACCACACATCAGCAAAGCGACACGAATCAGTCGAGACACAGCTCACAAAACGTCAATCAAATCCTCAGTGACCATCTTCAAAACACACATACCACAACACACCAACAGCAAAACAGCAAACCACAGAACACAGCCCAACTCAGTGAACAAACAAAACACCTTACCACAATACACCACATGCAAAACAAAGCAAACCACACATCAAAAGATCAAACCTCAGTAACACATCAGAAACACCCCACAAACACACACCAAAATCAGCCACACTTCAGCAAACACATCAAACAGTGAACACATCGAAAACCACCACAACACACCACAGCAAAACATCACAAACCACACATCAGCAAAGACAAAAACCCAGTGAACACATACACCCCACAAACAACACACAAAACAGCAAACCACACCACAAAGCACATCAAACTCAAAACATCAAAAACACCTTACCACAACACACCAAGCAAAACAGAAACCACACATCACAAAGCACATCAAAGCCTCAGTGAACACCGAAAAACACTTACCACAAGACACCACAGCAAAACAGCAAACCACACATCAAAAGCACACAAACCTCAGTAACACATCAAAACACTTACACACACAAAGACACAAACCTCAGTGCACAAAAACACCACGCACAGTGAACACACAAAACCACAGCCAGCACACACATCAGACACATCAAACCCCAGTGAACAGCATCAAACACCACAACACTACCACAGCAAAACAGCAAACCACACATCAGCAAAGCACATCAAACAAACAACAAAAACACCCACAAAGATAACACACAAAACAGCAAAACACACATCAGCAAAGCACACAAACCACTATCACACCTTACACAAACAGCAAACAGCAAACACATCAAGTGAACACATCGAAAAACACCTTACCACAAACACACCACAGCAAAAAAAACCACACATCACAAAGCACATCAAACCCAACACATCGAAAACCTTACACAAACCACACAAAACAGCAAACCACACATCAGCAAAGCAACATCAAACCTCAGTGAACACATCGAAAACACCTTACCAAGACACCAACAAAACACAAACCACATATCAGCAAAACACAAACCTCAAACACATCGAAACACCTACCACAACACACCACAGCAAAACAGAAAACCACACATCAGCAAAGCACATCAAACCTCTGAACACATCGAAAACACCTTACCACAACACACCACAGCAAAACAGCAAACCACACATCAGCAAAGCACATCAAACCTCAGTGAACACATCGAAAACACCTTACCAAAAGACACCACAGCAAAACAGCAAACCACACATAAGCAAAGCACATTCAAACGCAGTGAACACATCGAAAACACCTTACCACAACACACCACAGCAAAACAGCAAACCACACATCAGCAAAGCACATCAAAAGTGAACAATCGAAAACACCTTACCACAACACACCACAGCAAAAACAACCAACATCAGCAAAGCACATCAAACCTCAAGTGAACACATCGAAAACACCTTACCACAACACACCACAGCAAAACAGCAAACCACACATCAGCAAAGCAACATCAAACCTCAGTGAACACATCGAAAACACCTTACCACAACACACCACAGCAAAACAGCAAACCACACATCAGCAAAGCACATCAAACCTCAGTGAACACATCGAAAACACTTACCACAACACACCACAGCAAAACAGCAAAACCACACATCAGCAAAGCACATCAAACCTCAGTGAACACATCGAAAACACCTTACCACAACACACCACAGCAAAAACAGCAAACCACACAATCAGCAAAGCACATCAAACCTCAGTGAACACATCGAAAAACACCTTACCACAACACACCACAGCAAAACAGCAAACCACACATCAGCAAAGCACATCAAACCTCAGTGAACACATCGAAAACACCTTACCACAACACACCACAGCAAAACAGCAAACCACACATCAGCAAAGCACATCAAAACCTCAGTGAACACATCGAAAAACACCTAACCACAGCAAAACAGCAAACCACACATTACCAAACACAAACCACAGCAAAACAGCAAACCACACATCAGCAAAGCACATCAAACCTCAGTGAAACACATCAAAACACCTACCACAACCACACCAAACACAGAAAAACACAAACACCACACACAGCAAACATCAAACCTCAGTGAACACATCGAAAACACCTTACACAAAACAGTAACACACAAAACACCTTCAGCAAAGCACATCAAACCTCAGTGAACACATCGAAAACAACCTTACCACAACACACCACAGCAAAACAGCAAACCACACATCAGCAAAGCACATCAAACCTCATGAACACATCGAAAACACCTTACCACAAGACACACCACAGCAAAACAGCAAACCACACATCAGCAAAGCACATCAAACCTCAGTGAACACATCGAAAACACCTTACCACAACACACCACAGCAAAACAGCAAACCACACATCAGCAAAGCACATCAAACCTCAGTGAACACATCGAAAAACACCTTACCACAACACACCACAAGCAAAACAGCAAACCACACATCAGCAAAGCACATCAAACCTCAGTGAACACATCGAAAACACCTTACCACAACACACCACAGCAAAACAGCAAACCACACATCAGCAAAGCACATCAAACCTCAGTGAACACATCGAAAACACCTTACCACAAGACACCACAGCAAAACAGCAAACCACACATCAGCAAAGCACATCAAACCTCAGTGAACACATCGAAAACACCTTACCACAAGACACCACAGCAAAACAGCAAACCACACATCAGCAAAGCACATCAACCTCAGTGAACACATCGAAAACACCTTACCACAACACACCACAGCAAAACAGCAACCACACATCAGCAAAGCACATCAACAAGAACACATCGAAAACACCTTACCACAAACACACCAAAACAGCACAAACAAAGCACACATCACATGAAGCACATCAAACCTCAAACACATCGAAAACACCTTACCACAACACACCACAGCAAAACAGCAAACCACACATCAGCAAAGCACATCAGAAACCTCAGTGAACACATCGAAAACACCTTACCACAAACACCACAGCAAAACAGCAAACCACACATCAGCAAAGCACATCAAACCTCAGTGAACACATCGAAAACACCTTACCACAACACACCACAGCAAAACAGCAAACCACACATCAGCAAAGCACATCAAACCTCAGTGAACACATCGAAAACACCTTACCACAACACACCACAGCAAAAACAGCAAACCACACATCAGCAAAGCACATCAAAACCTCAGTGAACACATCGAAAAACACCTTACCACAAACACACCACAGGCAAAACAGCAAACCACACATCAGCAAAGCACATCAAACCTCAGTGAACACATCGAAAACACCTTACCACAAGACACCACAGCAAAACAGCAAACCACACATCAGCAAAGCACATTCAACCTCAGTGAAACATCGAAACACCTTACCACAACACACCACAGCAAAACAGCAAACCACACATCAGCAAAGCACATCAACCTCAGTGAACACATCGAAAACACCTTACCACAAGACACCACAGCAAAACAGCAAACACACATCAGCAAAGCACATCAAACCTCAGTGAACACATCGAAAACACCTTACCACAACACACCACAGCAAAACAGCAAACCACACATCAGCAAAGCACATCAAACCTCAGTGAACACATCGAAAACACCTACCACAACACACCACAGCAAAACAGCAAACCACACATCAGCAAAGCACATCAAACCTCAGTGAACACATCAAAACACCTTACCACAACACACCACAGCAAAACAGCAAACCACACATCAGCAAAGCACATCAAACCTCAGTGAACACATCAAAACACCTTACCACAACACACCACAGCAAAACAGCAAACCACACATCAGCAAAGCACATCAAACCTCAGTGAACACATCGAAAACACCTTACCACAACACACCACAGCAAAACAGCAAACCACACATCAGCAAAGCACATCAAACCTCAGTGAACACATCGAAAAACACCTTACCACACACACCACAGCAAAACAGCAAACCACACATCAGCAAAGCACATCAAACCTCAGTGAACACATCAAAAACACCTTACCACAAGACACCACAGCAAAACAGCAAACCACACATCAGCAAAGCACATCAAACCTCAGTGAACACATCAAAACACCTTACCACAACACACCACAGCAAAACAGCAAACCACACATCAGCAAAGCACATCAAACCTCAGTGAACACATCGAAAACACCTTACCACAACACACCACAGCAAAAACAGCAAACCACACATCAGCAAAGCACATCAAACCTCAGTGAACACATCGAAAACACCTTACCACAACACACCACAGCAAAACAGCAAACCACACATCAGCAAAAGCACATCAAACCTCACGTGAACACATCGAAACACCTTACCACAACACACCACAGCAAAACAGCAAACCACACATCAGCAAAGCACATCAAACCTCAGTGAACACATCGAAAACACCTTACCACAAGACACCACAGCAAAACAGCAAACCACACATCAGCAAAGCACATCAAACCTCAGTGAACACATCGAAAACACCTTACCACAACACACCACAGCAAAACAGCAAACCACACATCAGCAAAGCACATCAAACCTCAGTGAACACATCGAAAACACCTTACCACAACACACCACAGCAAAACAGCAAACCACACATCAGCAAAGCACATCAAACCTCAGTGAACACATCGAAAACACCTTACCACAACACACCACAGCAAAACAGCAAACCACACATCAGCAAAGCACATCAAACCTCAGTGAACACATCGAAAACACCTTACCACAACACACCACAGCAAAACAGCAAACCACACATCAGCAAAGCACATCAAACCTCAGTGAACACATCGAAAACACCTTACCACAACACACCACAGCAAAACAGCAAACCACACATCAGCAAAGCACATCAAACCTCAGTGAACACATCGAAAACACCTTACCACAACACACCACAGCAAAACAGCAAACCACACATCAGCAAAGCACATCAAACCCTCAGTGAACACATCAAAACACCTTACCACAACACACCACAGCAAAACAGCAAACCACACATCAGCAAAGCACATCAAACCTCAGTGCAAAACACATCAAACACCTTACCACAACACACCACAGCAAAACAGCAAACCACACATCAGCAAAGCACATCAAACCTCAGTGAACACATCGAAAACACCTTACCACAACACACCACAGCAAAACAGCAAACCACACATCAGCACATCAAAGCACATCAAACCTCAGTGAACACATCGAAAACACCTTACCACAAACACACCACAGCAAAACAGCAAACCACACATCAGCAAAGCACATCAAACCTCAGTGAACACATCAAAACACCTTACCACAACACACCACAGCAAAACAGCAAACCACACATCAGCAAAGCACATCAAACCTCAGTGAACACATCAAAACACCTTACCACAACACACCACAGCAAAAACAGCAAACCACACATCAGCAAAGCACATCAAACCTCAGTGAACACATCGAAAACACCTTACCACAACACACCACAGCAAAACAGCAAACCACACATCAGCAAAGCACATCAAACCTCAGTGAACACATCGAAAACACCTTACCACAAACACACCACAGCAAAACAGCAAACCACACATCAGCAAAGCACATCAAACCTCAGTGAACACATCGAAAACACCTTACCACAACACACCACAGCAAAACAGCAAACCACACATCAGCAAAGCACATCAAAACCTCAGTGAACACATCGAAAACACCTTACCACAACACACCACAGCAAAAACAGCAAACCACACATCAGCAAAGCACATCAAACCTCAGTGAACACATCAAAAACACCTTACCACAACACACCACAGCAAAACAGCAAACCACACATCAGCAAAGCACATCAAACCTCAGTGAACACATCGAAAACACCTTACCACAACACACCACAGCAAAACAGCAAACCACACATCAGCAAAGCACATCAAACCTCAGTGAACACATCGAAAACACCTTACCACAACACACCACAGCAAAACAGCAAACCACACATCAGCAAAAGCACATCAAACCTCAGTGAACACATCGAAAACACCTTACCACAACACACCACAGCAAAACAGCAAACCACACATCAGCAAAGCACATCAAACCTCAGTGAACACATCGAAAACACCTTACCACAACACACCACAGCAAAACAGCAAACCACACATCAGCAAAGCACATCAAACCTCAGTGAACACATCGAAAACACCTTACCACAACACACCACAGCAAAACAGCAAACCACACATCAGCAAAGCACATCAAACCTCAGTGAACACATCGAAAACACCTTACCACAACACACCACAGCAAAACAGCAAACCACACATCAGCAAAGCACATCAAACCTCAGTGAACACATCGAAAACACCTTACCACAACACACCACAGCAAAACAGCAAACCACACATCAGCAAAGCACATCAAACCTCAGTGAACACATCGAAAACACCTTACCACAACACACCACAGCAAAACAGCAAACCACACATCAGCAAAGCACATCAAACCTCAGTGAACACATCGAAAACACCTTACCACAACACACCACAGCAAAACAGCAAACCACACATCAGCAAAGCACATCAAACCTCAGTGAACACATCGAAAACACCTTACCACAACACACCACAGCAAAACAGCAAACCACACATCAGCAAAGCACATCAAACCTCAGTGAACACATCGAAAACACCTTACCACAACACACCACAGCAAAACAGCAAACCACACATCAGCAAAGCACATCAAACCTCAGTGCAAAACACATCGAAAACACCTTACCACAACACACCACAGCAAAACAGCAAACCACACATCAGCAAAGCACATCAAACCTCAGTGAACACATCGAAAACACCTTACCACAACACACCACAGCAAAACAGCAAACCACACATCAGCAAAGCACATCAAACCTCAGTGAACACATCGAAAACACCTTACCACAACACACCACAGCAAAACAGCAAACCACACATCAGCAAAGCACATCAAACCTCAGTGAACACATCGAAAACACCTTACCACAACACACCACAGCAAAACAGCAAACCACACATCAGCAAAGCACATCAAACCTCAGTGAACACATCGAAAACACCTTACCACAACACACCACAGCAAAACAGCAAACCACACATCAGCAAAGCACATCAAACCTCAGTGAACACATCGAAAACACCTTACCACAACACACCACAGCAAAACAGCAAACCACACATCAGCAAAGCACATCAAACCTCAGTGAACACATCGAAAACACCTTACCACAACACACCACAGCAAAACAGCAAACCACACATCAGCAAAGCACATCAAACCTCAGTGAACACATCGAAAACACCTTACCACAACACACCACAGCAAAACAGCAAACCACACATCAGCAAAGCACATCAAACCTCAGTGAACACATCGAAAACACCTTACCACAACACACCACAGCAAAACAGCAAACCACACATCAGCAAAGCACATCAAACCTCAGTGCAAACACACATCGAAAACACCTTACCACAACACACCACAGCAAAACAGCAAACCACACATCAGCAAAGCACATCAAACCTCAGTGAACACATCGAAAAACACCTTACCACAACACACCACAGCAAAACAGCAAACCACACATCAGCAAAGCACATCAAACCTCAGTGAACACATCGAAAACACCTTACCACAACACACCACAGCAAAACAGCAAACCACACATCAGCAAAGCACATCAAACCTCAGTGCAAAACACATCGAAAACACCTTACCACAACACACCACAGCAAAACAGCAAACCACACATCAGCAAAGCACATCAAACCTCAGTGAACACATCGAAAACACCTTACCACAACACACCACAGCAAAACAGCAAACCACACATCAGCAAAGCACATCAAACCTCAGTGAACACATCGAAAACACCTTACCACAACACACCACAGCAAAACAGCAAACCACACATCAGCAAAGCACATCAAACCTCAGTGAACACATCGAAAACACCTTACCACAACACACCACAGCAAAACAGCAAACCACACATCAGCAAAGCACATCAAACCTCAGTGAACACATCGAAAACACCTTACCACAACACACCACAGCAAAACAGCAAACCACACATCAGCAAAGCACATCAAACCTCAGTGAACACATCGAAAACACCTTACCACAACACACCACAGCAAAACAGCAAACCACACATCAGCAAAGCACATCAAACCTCAGTGAACACATCGAAAAACACCTTACCACAACACACCACAGCAAAACAGCAAACCACACATCAGCAAAGCACATCAAACCTCAGTGAACACATCGAAAACACCTTACCACAACACACCACAGCAAAACAGCAAACCACACATCAGCAAAGCACATCAAACCTCAGTGAACACATCGAAAACACCTTACCACAACACACCACAGCAAAACAGCAAACCACACATCAGCAAAGCACATCAAACCTCAGTGAACACATCGAAAACACCTTACCACAACACACCACAGCAAAACAGCAAACCACACATCAGCAAAGCACATCAAACCTCAGTGAACACATCAAAACACCTTACCACAACACACCACAGCAAAACAGCAAACCACACATCAGCAAAGCACATCAAACCTCAGTGAACACATCGAAAACACCTTACCACAACACACCACAGCAAAACAGCAAACCACACATCAGCAAAGCACATCAAACCTCAGTGAACACATCGAAAACACCTTACCACAACACACCACAGCAAAACAGCAAACCACACATCAGCAAAGCACATCAAACCTCAGTGAACACATCGAAAACACCTTACCACAACACACCACAGCAAAACAGCAAACCACACATCAGCAAAGCACATCAAACCTCAGTGAACACATCGAAAACACCTTACCACAACACACCACAGCAAAACAGCAAACCACACATCAGCAAAGCACATCAAACCTCAGTGAACACATCGAAAACACCTTACCACAACACACCACAGCAAAACAGCAAACCACACATCAGCAAAGCACATCAAACCTCAGTGAACACATCGAAAAACACCTTACCACAACACACCACAGCAAAACAGCAAACCACACATCAGCAAAGCACATCAAACCTCAGTGAACACATCGAAAACACCTTACCACAACACACCACAGCAAAACAGCAAACCACACATCAGCAAAGCACATCAAACCTCAGTGAACACATCGAAAACACCTTACCACAACACACCACAGCAAAACAGCAAACCACACATCAGCAAAGCACATCAAACCTCAGTGAACACATCGAAAACACCTTACCACAACACACCACAGCAAAACAGCAAACCACACATCAGCAAAGCACATCAAACCTCAGTGAACACATCGAAAACACCTTACCACAACACACCACAGCAAAACAGCAAACCACACATCAGCAAAGCACATCAAACCTCAGTGAACACATCGAAAACACCTTACCACAACACACCACAGCAAAACAGCAAACCACACATCAGCAAAGCACATCAAACCTCAGTGAACACATCGAAAACACCTTACCACAACACACCACAGCAAAACAGCAAACCACACATCAGCAAAGCACATCAAACCTCAGTGAACACATCGAAAACACCTTACCACAACACACCACAGCAAAACAGCAAACCACACATCAGCAAAGCACATCAAACCTCAGTGAACACATCGAAAACACCTTACCACAACACACCACAGCAAAACAGCAAACCACACATCAGCAAAGCACATCAAACCTCAGTGAACACATCGAAAACACCTTACCACAACACACCACAGCAAAACAGCAAACCACACATCAGCAAAGCACATCAAACCTCAGTGAACACATCGAAAACACCTTACCACAACACACCACAGCAAAACAGCAAACCACACATCAGCAAAGCACATCAAACCTCAGTGAACACATCGAAAACACCTTACCACAACACACCACAGCAAAACAGCAAACCACACATCAGCAAAGCACATCAAACCTCAGTGAACACATCGAAAACACCTTACCACAAGACACCACAGCAAAACAGCAAACCACACATCAGCAAAGCACATCAAACCTCAGTGAACACATCGAAAACACCTTACCACAACACACCACAGCAAAACAGCAAACCACACATCAGCAAAGCACATCAAACCTCAGTGAACACATCGAAAACACCTTACCACAACACACCACAGCAAAACAGCAAACCACACATCAGCAAAGCACATCAAACCTCAGTGAACACATCGAAAACACCTTACCACAACACACCACAGCAAAACAGCAAACCACACATCAGCAAAGCACATCAAACCTCAGTGAACACATCGAAAACACCTTACCACAACACACCACAGCAAAAACAGCAAACCACACATCAGCAAAGCACATCAAACCTCAGTGAACACATCGAAAACACCTTACCACAACACACCACAGCAAAACAGCAAACCACACATCAGCAAAGCACATCAAACCTCAGTGAACACATCGAAAACACCTTACCACAACACACCACAGCAAAACAGCAAACCACACATCAGCAAAGCACATCAAACCTCAGTGAACACATCGAAAACACCTTACCACAACACACCACAGCAAAACAGCAAACCACACATCAGCAAAGCACATCAAACCTCAGTGAACACATCGAAAACACCTTACCACAACACACCACAGCAAAACAGCAAACCACACATCAGCAAAGCACATCAAACCTCAGTGAACACATCGAAAACACCTTACCACAACACACCACAGCAAAACAGCAAACCACACATCAGCAAAGCACATCAAACCTCAGTGAACACATCGAAAACACCTTACCACAACACACCACAGCAAAACAGCAAACCACACATCAGCAAAGCACATCAAACCTCAGTGAACACATCGAAAACACCTTACCACAACACACCACAGCAAAACAGCAAACCACACATCAGCAAAGCACATCAAACCTCAGTGAACACATCGAAAACACCTTACCACAACACACCACAGCAAAACAGCAAACCACACATCAGCAAAGCACATCAAACCTCAGTGAACACATCGAAAACACCTTACCACAACACACCACAGCAAAACAGCAAACCACACATCAGCAAAGCACATCAAACCTCAGTGAACACATCGAAAACACCTTACCACAACACACCACAGCAAAACAGCAAACCACACATCAGCAAAGCACATCAAACCTCAGTGAACACATCGAAAACACCTTACCACAACACACCACAGCAAAACAGCAAACCACACATCAGCAAAGCACATCAAACCTCAGTGAACACATCGAAAACACCTTACCACAACACACCACAGCAAAACAGCAAACCACACATCAGCAAAGCACATCAAACCTCAGTGAACACATCGAAAACACCTTACCACAAACACACCACAGCAAAACAGCAAACCACACATCAGCAAAGCACATCAAACCTCAGTGAACACATCGAAAACACCTTACCACAACACACCACAGCAAAACAGCAAACCACACATCAGCAAAGCACATCAAACCTCAGTGAACACATCGAAAACACCTTACCACAACACACCACAGCAAAACAGCAAACCACACATCAGCAAAGCACATCAAACCTCAGTGAACACATCGAAAACACCTTACCACAACACACCACAGCAAAACAGCAAACCACACATCAGCAAAGCACATCAAACCTCAGTGAACACATCGAAAACACCTTACCACAACACACCACAGCAAAACAGCAAACCACACATCAGCAAAGCACATCAAACCTCAGTGAACACATCGAAAACACCTTACCACAACACACCACAGCAAAACAGCAAACCACACATCAGCAAAGCACATCAAACCTCAGTGAACACATCGAAAACACCTTACCACAACACACCACAGCAAAACAGCAAACCACACATCAGCAAAGCACATCAAACCTCAGTGAACACATCGAAAACACCTTACCACAACACACCACAGCAAAACAGCAAACCACACATCAGCAAAGCACATCAAACCTCAGTGAACACATCGAAAACACCTTACCACAACACACCACAGCAAAACAGCAAACCACACATCAGCAAAGCACATCAAACCTCAGTGAACACATCGAAAACACCTTACCACAACACACCACAGCAAAACAGCAAACCACACATCAGCAAAGCACATCAAACCTCAGTGAACACATCGAAAACACCTTACCACAACACACCACAGCAAAACAGCAAACCACACATCAGCAAAGCACATCAAACCTCAGTGAACACATCGAAAACACCTTACCACAACACACCACAGCAAAACAGCAAACCACACATCAGCAAAGCACATCAAACCTCAGTGAACACATCGAAAACACCTTACCACAACACACCACAGCAAAACAGCAAACCACACATCAGCAAAGCACATCAAACCTCAGTGAACACATCGAAAACACCTTACCACAACACACCACAGCAAAACAGCAAACCACACATCAGCAAAGCACATCAAACCTCAGTGAACACATCGAAAACACCTTACCACAAACACACCACAGCAAAACAGCAAACCACACATCAGCAAAGCACATCAAACCTCAGTGAACACATCGAAAACACCTTACCACAACACACCACAGCAAAACAGCAAACCACACATCAGCAAAGCACATCAAACCTCAGTGAACACATCGAAAACACCTTACCACAACACACCACAGCAAAACAGCAAACCACACATCAGCAAAGCACATCAAACCTCAGTGAACACATCGAAAACACCTTACCACAACACACCACAGCAAAACAGCAAACCACACATCAGCAAAGCACATCAAACCTCAGTGAACACATCGAAAACACCTTACCACAACACACCACAGCAAAACAGCAAACCACACATCAGCAAAGCACATCAAACCTCAGTGAACACATCGAAAACACCTTACCACAACACACCACAGCAAAACAGCAAACCACACATCAGCAAAGCACATCAAACCTCAGTGAACACATCGAAAACACCTTACCACAACACACCACAGCAAAACAGCAAACCACACATCAGCAAAGCACATCAAACCTCAGTGAACACATCGAAAACACCTTACCACAACACACCACAGCAAAACAGCAAACCACACATCAGCAAAGCACATCAAACCTCAGTGAACACATCGAAAACACCTTACCACAACACACCACAGCAAAACAGCAAACCACACATCAGCAAAGCACATCAAACCTCAGTGAACACATCGAAAACACCTTACCACAACACACCACAGCAAAACAGCAAACCACACATCAGCAAAGCACATCAAACCTCAGTGAACACATCGAAAACACCTTACCACAACACACCACAGCAAAACAGCAAACCACACATCAGCAAAGCACATCAAACCTCAGTGAACACATCGAAAACACCTTACCACAACACACCACAGCAAAACAGCAAACCACACATCAGCAAAGCACATCAAACCTCAGTGAACACATCGAAAACACCTTACCACAACACACCACAGCAAAACAGCAAACCACACATCAGCAAAGCACATCAAACCTCAGTGAACACATCGAAAACACCTTACCACAACACACCACAGCAAAACAGCAAACCACACATCAGCAAAGCACATCAAACCTCAGTGAACACATCGAAAACACCTTACCACAACACACCACAGCAAAACAGCAAAACCACACATCAGCAAAGCACATCAAACCTCAGTGAACACATCGAAAACACCTTACCACAACACACCACAGCAAAACAGCAAACCACACATCAGCAAAGCACATCAAACCTCAGTGAACACATCGAAAACACCTTACCACAACACACCACAGCAAAACAGCAAACCACACATCAGCAAAGCACATCAAACCTCAGTGAACACATCGAAAACACCTTACCACAACACACCACAGCAAAACAGCAAACCACACATCAGCAAAGCACATCAAACCTCAGTGAACACATCGAAAACACCTTACCACAACACACCACAGCAAAACAGCAAACCACACATCAGCAAAGCACATCAAACCTCAGTGAACACATCGAAAACACCTTACCACAACACACCACAGCAAAACAGCAAACCACACATCAGCAAAGCACATCAAACCTCAGTGAACACATCGAAAACACCTTACCACAACACACCACAGCAAAACAGCAAACCACACATCAGCAAAGCACATCAAACCTCAGTGAACACATCGAAAACACCTTACCACAAGACACCACAGCAAAACAGCAAACCACACATCAGCAAAGCACATCAAACCTCAGTGAACACATCGAAAACACCTTACCACAACACACCACAGCAAAACAGCAAACCACACATCAGCAAAGCACATCAAACCTCAGTGAACACATCGAAAACACCTTACCACAACACACCACAGCAAAACAGCAAACCACACATCAGCAAAGCACATCAAACCTCAGTGAACACATCGAAAACACCTTACCACAACACACCACAGCAAAACAGCAAACCACACATCAGCAAAGCACATCAAACCTCAGTGAACACATCGAAAACACCTTACCACAACACACCACAGCAAAACAGCAAACCACACATCAGCAAAGCACATCAAACCTCAGTGAACACATCGAAAACACCTTACCACAACACACCACAGCAAAACAGCAAACCACACATCAGCAAAGCACATCAAACCTCAGTGAACACATCGAAAACACCTTACCACAACACACCACAGCAAAACAGCAAACCACACATCAGCAAAGCACATCAAACCTCAGTGAACACATCGAAAACACCTTACCACAACACACCACAGCAAAACAGCAAACCACACATCAGCAAAGCACATCAAACCTCAGTGAACACATCGAAAACACCTTACCACAACACACCACAGCAAAACAGCAAACCACACATCAGCAAAGCACATCAAACCTCAGTGAACACATCGAAAACACCTTACCACAACACACCACAGCAAAACAGCAAACCACACATCAGCAAAGCACATCAAACCTCAGTGAACACATCGAAAACACCTTACCACAACACACCACAGCAAAACAGCAAACCACACATCAGCAAAGCACATCAAACCTCAGTGAACACATCGAAAACACCTTACCACAAGACACCACAGCAAAACAGCAAACCACACATCAGCAAAGCACATCAAACCTCAGTGAACACATCGAAAACACCTTACCACAACACACCACAGCAAAACAGCAAACCACACATCAGCAAAGCACATCAAACCTCAGTGAACACATCGAAAACACCTTACCACAACACACCACAGCAAAACAGCAAACCACACATCAGCAAAGCACATCAAACCTCAGTGAACACATCGAAAACACCTTACCACAACACACCACAGCAAAACAGCAAACCACACATCAGCAAAGCACATCAAACCTCAGTGAACACATCGAAAACACCTTACCACAACACACCACAGCAAAACAGCAAACCACACATCAGCAAAGCACATCAAACCTCAGTGAACACATCGAAAACACCTTACCACAACACACCACAGCAAAACAGCAAACCACACATCAGCAAAGCACATCAAACCTCAGTGAACACATCGAAAACACCTTACCACAACACACCACAGCAAAACAGCAAACCACACATCAGCAAAGCACATCAAACCTCAGTGAACACATCGAAAACACCTTACCACAACACACCACAGCAAAACAGCAAACCACACATCAGCAAAGCACATCAAACCTCAGTGAACACATCGAAAACACCTTACCACAACACACCACAGCAAAACAGCAAACCACACATCAGCAAAGCACATCAAACCTCAGTGAACACATCGAAAACACCTTACCACAACACACCACAGCAAAACAGCAAACCACACATCAGCAAAGCACATCAAACCTCAGTGAACACATCGAAAACACCTTACCACAACACACCACAGCAAAACAGCAAACCACACATCAGCAAAGCACATCAAACCTCAGTGAACACATCGAAAACACCTTACCACAACACACCACAGCAAAACAGCAAACCACACATCAGCAAAGCACATCAAACCTCAGTGAACACATCGAAAACACCTTACCACAACACACCACAGCAAAACAGCAAACCACACATCAGCAAAGCACATCAAACCTCAGTGAACACATCGAAAACACCTTACCACAACACACCACAGCAAAACAGCAAACCACACATCAGCAAAGCACATCAAACCTCAGTGAACACATCGAAAACACCTTACCACAACACACCACAGCAAAACAGCAAACCACACATCAGCAAAGCACATCAAACCTCAGTGAACACATCGAAAACACCTTACCACAACACACCACAGCAAAACAGCAAACCACACATCAGCAAAGCACATCAAACCTCAGTGAACACATCGAAAACACCTTACCACAAGACACCACAGCAAAACAGCAAACCACACATCAGCAAAGCACATCAAACCTCAGTGAACACATCGAAAACACCTTACCACAACACACCACAGCAAAACAGCAAACCACACATCAGCAAAGCACATCAAACCTCAGTGAACACATCGAAAACACCTTACCACAACACACCACAGCAAAACAGCAAACCACACATCAGCAAAGCACATCAAACCTCAGTGAACACATCGAAAACACCTTCCAGCAAAACAGCAAACCACACATCAGCAAAGCACATCAAACCTCAGTGAACACATCGAAAACACCTTACCACAACACACCACAGCAAAACAGCAAACCACACATCAGCAAAGCACATCAAACCTCAGTGAACACATCGAAAACACCTTACCACAACACACCACAGCAAAACAGCAAACCACACATCAGCAAAGCACATCAAACCTCAGTGAACACATCGAAAACACCTTACCACAACACACCACAGCAAAACAGCAAACCACACATCAGCAAAGCACATCAAACCTCAGTGAACACATCGAAAACACCTTACCACAACACACCACAGCAAAACAGCAAACCACACATCAGCAAAGCACATCAAACCTCAGTGAACACATCGAAAACACCTTACCACAACACACCACAGCAAAACAGCAAACCACACATCAGCAAAGCACATCAAACCTCAGTGAACACATCGAAAACACCTTACCACAACACACCACAGCAAAACAGCAAACCACACATCAGCAAAGCACATCAAACCTCAGTGAACACATCGAAAACACCTTACCACAACACACCACAGCAAAACAGCAAACCACACATCAGCAAAGCACATCAAACCTCAGTGAACACATCGAAAACACCTTACCACAACACACCACAGCAAAACAGCAAACCACACATCAGCAAAGCACATCAAACCTCAGTGAACACATCGAAAACACCTTACCACAAACACACCACAGCAAAACAGCAAACCACACATCAGCAAAGCACATCAAACCTCAGTGAACACATCGAAAACACCTTACCACAACACACCACAGCAAAACAGCAAACCACACATCAGCAAAGCACATCAAACCTCAGTGAACACATCGAAAACACCTTACCACAACACACCACAGCAAAACAGCAAACCACACATCAGCAAAGCACATCAAACCTCAGTGAACACATCGAAAACACCTTACCACAACACACCACAGCAAAACAGCAAACCACACATCAGCAAAGCACATCAAACCTCAGTGAACACATCGAAAACACCTTACCACAAACACACCACAGCAAAACAGCAAACCACACATCAGCAAAGCACATCAAACCTCAGTGAACACATCGAAAACACCTTACCACAAGACACCACAGCAAAACAGCAAACCACACATCAGCAAAGCACATCAAACCTCAGTGAACACATCGAAAACACCTTACCACAAACACACCACAGCAAAACAGCAAACCACACATCAGCAAAGCACATCAAACCTCAGTGAACACATCGAAAACACCTTACCACAACACACCACAGCAAAACAGCAAACCACACATCAGCAAAGCACATCAAACCTCAGTGAACACATCGAAAACACCTTACCACAAACACACCACAGCAAAACAGCAAACCACACATCAGCAAAGCACATCAAACCTCAGTGAACACATCGAAAACACCTTACCACAACACACCACAGCAAAACAGCAAACCACACATCAGCAAAGCACATCAAACCTCAGTGAACACATCGAAAACACCTTACCACAACACACCACAGCAAAACAGCAAACCACACATCAGCAAAGCACATCAAACCTCAGTGAACACATCGAAAACACCTTACCACAACACACCACAGCAAAACAGCAAACCACACATCAGCAAAGCACATCAAACCTCAGTGAACACATCGAAAACACCTTACCACAACACACCACAGCAAAACAGCAAACCACACATCAGCAAAGCACATCAAACCTCAGTGAACACATCGAAAACACCTTACCACAACACACCACAGCAAAACAGCAAACCACACATCAGCAAAGCACATCAAACCTCAGTGAACACATCGAAAACACCTTACCACAACACACCACAGCAAAACAGCAAACCACACATCAGCAAAGCACATCAAACCTCAGTGAACACATCGAAAACACCTTACCACAACACACCACAGCAAAACAGCAAACCACACATCAGCAAAGCACATCAAACCTCAGTGAACACATCGAAAACACCTTACCACAACACACCACAGCAAAACAGCAAACCACACATCAGCAAAGCACATCAAACCTCAGTGAACACATCGAAAACACCTTACCACAACACACCACAGCAAAACAGCAAACCACACATCAGCAAAGCACATCAAACCTCAGTGAACACATCGAAAACACCTTACCACAACACACCACAGCAAAAACAGCAAACCACACATCAGCAAAGCACATCAAACCTCAGTGAACACATCGAAAACACCTTACCACAACACACCACAGCAAAACAGCAAACCACACATCAGCAAAGCACATCAAACCTCAGTGAACACATCGAAAACACCTTACCACAACACACCACAGCAAAACAGCAAACCACACATCAGCAAAGCACATCAAACCTCAGTGAACACATCGAAAACACCTTACCACAACACACCACAGCAAAACAGCAAACCACACATCAGCAAAGCACATCAAACCTCAGTGAACACATCGAAAACACCTTACCACAAGACACCACAGCAAAACAGCAAACCACACATCAGCAAAGCACATCAAACCTCAGTGAACACATCGAAAACACCTTACCACAACACACCACAGCAAAACAGCAAACCACACATCAGCAAAGCACATCAAACCTCAGTGAACACATCGAAAACACCTTACCACAAGACACCACAGCAAAACAGCAAACCACACATCAGCAAAGCACATCAAACCTCAGTGAACACATCGAAAACACCTTACCACAACACACCACAGCAAAACAGCAAACCACACATCAGCAAAGCACATCAAACCTCAGTGAACACATCGAAAACACCTTACCACAACACACCACAGCAAAACAGCAAACCACACATCAGCAAAGCACATCAAACCTCAGTGAACACATCGAAAACACCTTACCACAACACACCACAGCAAAACAGCAAACCACACATCAGCAAAGCACATCAAACCTCAGTGAACACATCGAAAACACCTTACCACAACACACCACAGCAAAACAGCAAACCACACATCAGCAAAGCACATCAAACCTCAGTGAACACATCGAAAACACCTTACCACAACACACCACAGCAAAACAGCAAACCACACATCAGCAAAGCACATCAAACCTCAGTGAACACATCGAAAACACCTTACCACACAACACACCACAGCAAAACAGCAAACCACACATCAGCAAAGCACATCAAACCTCAGTGAACACATCGAAAACACCTTACCACAACACACCACAGCAAAACAGCAAACCACACATCAGCAAAGCACATCAAACCTCAGTGAACACATCGAAAACACCTTACCACAACACACCACAGCAAAACAGCAAACCACACATCAGCAAAGCACATCAAACCTCAGTGAACACATCGAAAACACCTTACCACAACACACCACAGCAAAACAGCAAACCACACATCAGCAAAGCACATCAAACCTCAGTGAACACATCGAAAACACCTTACCACAACACACCACAGCAAAACAGCAAACCACACATCAGCAAAGCACATCAAACCTCAGTGAACACATCGAAAACACCTTACCACAAACACACCACAGCAAAACAGCAAACCACACATCAGCAAAGCACATCAAACCTCAGTGAACACATCGAAAACACCTTACCACAACACACCACAGCAAAACAGCAAACCACACATCAGCAAAGCACATCAAACCTCAGTGAACACATCGAAAACACCTTACCACAACACACCACAGCAAAACAGCAAACCACACATCAGCAAAGCACATCAAACCTCAGTGAACACATCGAAAACACCTTACCACAACACACCACAGCAAAACAGCAAACCACACATCAGCAAAGCACATCAAACCTCAGTGAACACATCGAAAACACCTTACCACAACACACCACAGCAAAACAGCAAACCACACATCAGCAAAGCACATCAAACCTCAGTGAACACATCGAAAACACCTTACCACAACACACCACAGCAAAACAGCAAACCACACATCAGCAAAGCACATCAAACCTCAGTGAACACATCGAAAACACCTTACCACAACACACCACAGCAAAACAGCAAACCACACATCAGCAAAGCACATCAAACCTCAGTGAACACATCGAAAACACCTTACCACAACACACCACAGCAAAACAGCAAACCACACATCAGCAAAGCACATCAAACCTCAGTGAACACATCGAAAACACCTTACCACAAGACACCACAGCAAAACAGCAAACCACACATCAGCAAAGCACATCAAACCTCAGTGAACACATCGAAAACACCTTACCACAACACACCACAGCAAAACAGCAAACCACACATCAGCAAAGCACATCAAACCTCAGTGAACACATCGAAAACACCTTACCACAACACACCACAGCAAAACAGCAAACCACACATCAGCAAAGCACATCAAACCTCAGTGAACACATCGAAAACACCTTACCACAACACACCACAGCAAAACAGCAAACCACACATCAGCAAAGCACATCAAACCTCAGTGAACACATCGAAAACACCTTACCACAACACACCACAGCAAAACAGCAAACCACACATCAGCAAAGCACATCAAACCTCAGTGAACACATCGAAAACACCTTACCACAACACACCACAGCAAAACAGCAAACCACACATCAGCAAAGCACATCAAACCTCAGTGAACACATCGAAAACACCTTACCACAACACACCACAGCAAAACAGCAAACCACACATCAGCAAAGCACATCAAACCTCAGTGAACACATCGAAAACACCTTACCACAACACACCACAGCAAAACAGCAAACCACACATCAGCAAAGCACATCAAACCTCAGTGAACACATCGAAAACACCTTACCACAACACACCACAGCAAAACAGCAAACCACACATCAGCAAAGCACATCAAACCTCAGTGAACACATCGAAAACACCTTACCACAACACACCACAGCAAAACAGCAAACCACACATCAGCAAAGCACATCAAACCTCAGTGAACACATCGAAAACACCTTACCACAACACACCACAGCAAAACAGCAAACCACACATCAGCAAAGCACATCAAACCTCAGTGAACACATCGAAAACACCTTACCACAACACACCACAGCAAAACAGCAAACCACACATCAGCAAAGCACATCAAACCTCAGTGAACACATCGAAAACACCTTACCACAACACACCACAGCAAAACAGCAAACCACACATCAGCAAAGCACATCAAACCTCAGTGAACACATCGAAAACACCTTACCACAAGACACCACAGCAAAACAGCAAACCACACATCAGCAAAGCACATCAAACCTCAGTGAACACATCGAAAACACCTTACCACAACACACCACAGCAAAACAGCAAACCACACATCAGCAAAGCACATCAAACCTCAGTGAACACATCGAAAACACCTTACCACAACACACCACAGCAAAACAGCAAACCACACATCAGCAAAGCACATCAAACCTCAGTGAACACATCGAAAACACCTTACCACAACACACCACAGCAAAACAGCAAACCACACATCAGCAAAGCACATCAAACCTCAGTGAACACATCGAAAACACCTTACCACAACACACCACAGCAAAACAGCAAACCACACATCAGCAAAGCACATCAAACCTCAGTGAACACATCGAAAACACCTTACCACAAACACACCACAGCAAAACAGCAAACCACACATCAGCAAAGCACATCAAACCTCAGTGAACACATCGAAAACACCTTACCACAACACACCACAGCAAAACAGCAAACCACACATCAGCAAAGCACATCAAACCTCAGTGAACACATCGAAAACACCTTACCACAACACACCACAGCAAAACAGCAAACCACACATCAGCAAAGCACATCAAACCTCAGTGAACACATCGAAAACACCTTACCACAACACACCACAGCAAAACAGCAAACCACACATCAGCAAAGCACATCAAACCTCAGTGAACACATCGAAAACACCTTACCACAACACACCACAGCAAAACAGCAAACCACACATCAGCAAAGCACATCAAACCTCAGTGAACACATCGAAAACACCTTACCACAACACACCACAGCAAAACAGCAAACCACACATCAGCAAAGCACATCAAACCTCAGTGAACACATCGAAAACACCTTACCACAACACACCACAGCAAAACAGCAAACCACACATCAGCAAAGCACATCAAACCTCAGTGAACACATCGAAAACACCTTACCACAACACACCACAGCAAAACAGCAAACCACACATCAGCAAAGCACATCAAACCTCAGTGAACACATCGAAAACACCTTACCACAACACACCACAGCAAAACAGCAAACCACACATCAGCAAAGCACATCAAACCTCAGTGAACACATCGAAAACACCTTACCACAACACACCACAGCAAAACAGCAAACCACACATCAGCAAAGCACATCAAACCTCAGTGAACACATCGAAAACACCTTACCACAACACACCACAGCAAAACAGCAAACCACACATCAGCAAAGCACATCAAACCTCAGTGAACACATCGAAAACACCTTACCACAACACACCACAGCAAAACAGCAAACCACACATCAGCAAAGCACATCAAACCTCAGTGAACACATCGAAAACACCTTACCACAACACACCACAGCAAAACAGCAAACCACACATCAGCAAAGCACATCAAACCTCAGTGAACACATCGAAAACACCTTACCACAACACACCACAGCAAAACAGCAAACCACACATCAGCAAAGCACATCAAACCTCAGTGAACACATCGAAAACACCTTACCACAACACACCACAGCAAAACAGCAAACCACACATCAGCAAAGCACATCAAACCTCAGTGAACACATCGAAAACACCTTACCACAACACACCACAGCAAAACAGCAAACCACACATCAGCAAAGCACATCAAACCTCAGTGAACACATCGAAAACACCTTACCACAACACACCACAGCAAAACAGCAAACCACACATCAGCAAAGCACATCAAACCTCAGTGAACACATCGAAAACACCTTACCACAACACACCACAGCAAAACAGCAAACCACACATCAGCAAAGCACATCAAACCTCAGTGAACACATCGAAAACACCTTACCACAACACACCACAGCAAAACAGCAAACCACACATCAGCAAAGCACATCAAACCTCAGTGAACACATCGAAAACACCTTACCACAACACACCACAGCAAAACAGCAAACCACACATCAGCAAAGCACATCAAACCTCAGTGAACACATCGAAAACACCTTACCACAAGACACCACAGCAAAACAGCAAACCACACATCAGCAAAGCACATCAAACCTCAGTGAACACATCGAAAAACACCTTACCACAACACACCACAGCAAAACAGCAAACCACACATCAGCAAAGCACATCAAACCTCAGTGAACACATCGAAAACACCTTACCACAACACACCACAGCAAAACAGCAAACCACACATCAGCAAAGCACATCAAACCTCAGTGAACACATCGAAAACACCTTACCACAACACACCACAGCAAAACAGCAAACCACACATCAGCAAAGCACATCAAACCTCAGTGAACACATCGAAAACACCTTACCACAACACACCACAGCAAAACAGCAAACCACACATCAGCAAAGCACATCAAACCTCAGTGAACACATCGAAAACACCTTACCACAACACACCACAGCAAAACAGCAAACCACACATCAGCAAAGCACATCAAACCTCAGTGAACACATCGAAAACACCTTACCACAACACACCACAGCAAAACAGCAAACCACACATCAGCAAAGCACATCAAACCTCAGTGAACACATCGAAAACACCTTACCACAACACACCACAGCAAAACAGCAAACCACACATCAGCAAAGCACATCAAACCTCAGTGAACACATCGAAAACACCTTACCACAAGACACCACAGCAAAACAGCAAACCACACATCAGCAAAGCACATCAAACCTCAGTGAACACATCGAAAACACCTTACCACAACACACCACAGCAAAAACAGCAAACCACACATCAGCAAAGCACATCAAACCTCAGTGAACACATCGAAAACACCTTACCACAACACACCACAGCAAAACAGCAAACCACACATCAGCAAAGCACATCAAACCTCAGTGAACACATCGAAAACACCTTACCACAACACACCACAGCAAAACAGCAAACCACACATCAGCAAAGCACATCAAACCTCAGTGAACACATCGAAAACACCTTACCACAACACACCACAGCAAAACAGCAAACCACACATCAGCAAAGCACATCAAACCTCAGTGAACACATCGAAAACACCTTACCACAACACACCACAGCAAAACAGCAAACCACACATCAGCAAAGCACATCAAACCTCAGTGAACACATCGAAAACACCTTACCACAAACACACCACAGCAAAACAGCAAACCACACATCAGCAAAGCACATCAAACCTCAGTGAACACATCGAAAACACCTTACCACAACACACCACAGCAAAACAGCAAACCACACATCAGCAAAGCACATCAAACCTCAGTGAACACATCGAAAACACCTTACCACAACACACCACAGCAAAACAGCAAACCACACATCAGCAAAGCACATCAAACCTCAGTGAACACATCGAAAACACCTTACCACAAGACACCACAGCAAAACAGCAAACCACACATCAGCAAAGCACATCAAACCTCAGTGAACACATCGAAAACACCTTACCACAACACACCACAGCAAAACAGCAAACCACACATCAGCAAAGCACATCAAACCTCAGTGAACACATCGAAAACACCTTACCACAACACACCACAGCAAAACAGCAAACCACACATCAGCAAAGCACATCAAACCTCAGTGAACACATCGAAAACACCTTACCACAACACACCACAGCAAAACAGCAAACCACACATCAGCAAAGCACATCAAACCTCAGTGAACACATCGAAAAACACCTTACCACAACACACCACAGCAAAACAGCAAACCACACATCAGCAAAGCACATCAAACCTCAGTGAACACATCGAAAACACCTTACCACAACACACCACAGCAAAACAGCAAACCACACATCAGCAAAGCACATCAAACCTCAGTGAACACATCGAAAACACCTTACCACAACACACCACAGCAAAACAGCAAACCACACATCAGCAAAGCACATCAAACCTCAGTGAACACATCGAAAACACCTTACCACAAACACCACAGCAAAACAGCAAACCACACATCAGCAAAGCACATCAAACCTCAGTGAACACATCGAAAACACCTTACCACAACACACCACAGCAAAACAGCAAACCACACATCAGCAAAGCACATCAAACCTCAGTGAACACATCGAAAAACACCTTACCACAACACACCACAGCAAAAACAGCAAACCACACATCAGCAAAGCACATCAAACCTCAGTGAACACATCGAAAACACCTTACCACAAGACACCACAGCAAAACAGCAAACCACACATCAGCAAAGCACATCAAACCTCAGTGAACACATCGAAAACACCTTACCACAACACACCACAGCAAAACAGCAAACCACACATCAGCAAAGCACATCAAACCTCAGTGAACACATCGAAAACACCTTACCACAAGACACCACAGCAAAACAGCAAACCACACATCAGCAAAGCACATCAAACCTCAGTGAACACATCGAAAACACCTTACCACAACACACCACAGCAAAACAGCAAAACCACACATCAGCAAAGCACATCAAACCTCAGTGAACACATCGAAAACACCTTACCACAACACACCACAGCAAAACAGCAAACCACACATCAGCAAAGCACATCAAACCTCAGTGAACACATCGAAAACACCTTACCACAACACACCACAGCAAAACAGCAAACCACACATCAGCAAAGCACATCAAAACCTCAGTGAACACATCAAACACCTTACCACAACACACCACAGCAAAACAGCAAACCACAACATCAGCAAAGCACATCAAACCTCAGTGAACACATCGAAAACACCTTACCACAACACACCACAGCAAAACAGCAAACCACACATCAGCAAAGCACATCAAACCTTCAGTGAACACATCAAAACACCTTACCACAACACACCACAGCAAAACAGCAAACCACACATCAGCAAAGCACATCAAACCTCAGTGAACACATCGAAAACACCTTACACAAACACCACAGCAAAACAGCAAACCACACATCAGCAAAGCACATCAAACCTCAGTGAACACATCGAAAACACCTTACCACAACACACCACAGCAAAACAGCAAACCACACATCAGCAAAGCACATCAAACCTCAGTGAACACATCGAAAACACCTTACCACAACACACCACAGCAAAACAGCAAACCACACATCAGCAAAGCACATCAAACCTCAGTGAACACATCAAAAACACCTTACCACAACACACCACAGCAAAACAGCAAACCACACATCAGCAAAGCACATCAAACCTCAGTGAACACATCGAAAACACCTTACCACAACACACCACAGCAAAACAGCAAACCACACATCAGCAAAAGCACATCAAACCTCAGTGAACACATCGAAAACACCTTACCACAACACACCACAGCAAAACAGCAAACCACACATCAGCAAAGCACATCAAACCTCAGTGAACACATCGAAAAACACCTTACCACAAACACACCACAGCAAAACAGCAAAACCACACATCAGCAAAGCACATCAAACCTCAGTGAACACATCAAAACACCTTACACAACACACCACAGCAAAACAGCAAACCACACATCAGCAAAGCACATCAAACCTCAGTGAACACATCGAAAACACCCTTACCACATGACACCACAGAAAAACAGCAAACCACACATCAGCAAAGCACATTCAAACCTCAAGTGAACACATCGAGAAAACACCTTACCACAAGACACCACAGCAAAAACAGCAAACCACACATTCAGCAAAGACATCAACTCAGTGAACACATCGAAAACACCTTACCACAAGACACCACAGCAAAACAGCAAACCACACATCAGCAAAAGCACATCAAACCTCAGTGAACACATCACCTTACCACAACGACTCACAGCAAAACAGCAAACACACATCAGCAAAGCACATCAAACCTCAGTGAACACATCGAAAACACCTTACAAAACCCAAGAAAAACAGCAAACCACACATCAGCAAAGCAGCATCAAACCTCAATAACACATCGAAAACACCTTTACCACATAAGACAAGTACACTTACTTTGGTAGTGTGGTGGATGGTTGTTGGTTGTCGTGGTGGTGGTGGTGATGGTGGTGGTGGAGGTGGTGGTTGTCGTGGTCGTGGTCGGTGGGTGGTGGTGTTGTGGTAGTTGTGGTGAGTGGGTGGTGGTGGTGGTGGTGGTGGTGTGTGTCGTGGTGGTGGTTGTGGTGGTGCGTTGGTTGGTGGTCGGTGGTGGGTGGTGTGAGTGGTGGTGGTGGTTTTTGTGGTGGTGGTGGTGGAGTGTTGGTGGTGTGGTGGTGGTGGTGGTGGTGGTGGTGATGGTGGTGTGGTGGTGGTGGTGGTGGATGGTGGTGATGTGTAGGTGGTGGTGGGTGGTGGTGGTGGTGGTGGTGGTGTGGTCGGTGGTGGTGGTGGTGAGTGGTGGTGTGGTGGTGGTGGTGGTGGTCGTGAGAGTGGTGTAGGTGATGAATGGTGGTGGTGTGGGTGGTGGGGGTGGTGGTGGTTGTGGTGGTGGTGGTGGTGGATGGTGGTGGTTGGTGGTGGTTGAGAGGGTGCTGGTGGGTGGGGTGGTGGTGGTGGTGAGTGGTGTGGTGGGTGGTGGTGTGGGTGTTGTGTCGTGGTGTGTGCGTGTGGTGGTGGTGGTGGTAGGTGTGGTCGTGGTGGTGGTGGTGTGGTGTGGTGGCAGTGGTGGTGTGTGGGTTGGTGGTGATGGTGGCGTCGGTATTTAGTACTTCTTTGAGGGGTCGTTTGAAAACAAAGAAAATCCTGTTTGAATTGGTTCGTTTGATTCATTCTTAGATTCAATCGGAGATAACACTTGATTCAATCGAGTCTTTGTTTCCTTTGAATCAGTCGAACGCGTCCATACAAACCTAGCAGGATGTGGAGATCCGTTTTGAAACAAGGTTCGTTGTGTGTGTCAAACATGAATTCAAACCATGTTCAAATAGATCTTAATCAAGCCGTCATCAACGTCCCCTTGAAAAAGGTTTGAAACAAGGTTTGGTTGTTTCAAACATGACTCAAGACCATGTTCAAAAGATCTTAATCAAGCGTCATCACGTGCCCCTTGAAAAGGTTGAAACAAGTTTGGCTTGTTTCAAAACCATGACTCAATATGACTGTTTCAAATAGATCTGTTTTTTTCGTAAAAGCAATGCAAGCACTTGAAGACTGAGGGCGCATATTTTGGACAGCAGGACTCTTCGATCGTTTGTACAAGAAATTGAAAGCACCATAATGAATGAATCCTTTAGATAGTTAAACATGATAGTAATTAGTGATTGAAGAGCTAGATATATATGCTACTAAGGAAGTGCAGTTGGCCAACGAATAGTTTCCTCATGGTACGAATTGACGAAACTTCCAGCATGCTGTGCTTCTTGTTCATATCAACGACATCGTCTTCACTCTCAAGGTCATCAGCATCCAGGCGTTCTGACGCGAATCCAGTCGCAAGAGTGAGACCTGCAGACAAAATGTCGTTGGTGAGGGCGTTAGTTGAGATACCATGTGGCAGCAATGGCGCATTCTTACCGACGTTTTCAAATAGCAGCCATGGTTCCAAACCATAATTCGCTATCTGAATGCGCACCTGTTTTGCACTCGAGCATTGGAACTCTTGCGGCTCCTCCATGATGAGCTGGACGATAGGTCGACTTGCTGGCAGCTGCGCCTAATGCCTGCGGAACAACTCGAAAAAGCAAGTCAGTCAAAGTCGAGACAAATTCTGGTCAAGTAAGGCACCACTTGACGAGACGCAAAACGCAGTACTTAACCGCACGCGGGGGCGAGAGCAGGTCGCTACAGTGCTTGGGTTGAAAGCACAACAATTCCAAAAGCAAGTAGACGCGGAAGCAAAGTGCTCGCGCGTGTAGGTATTGACGGATCTCAGAAGTAATTGCGGGAATGGCTGAAGCTATGAAAGCAAGCTCAGTCCAAGTTAATTCAAGGAAGCAGGCAGCATGTCGCTATCTGACTGCGCACCTTGTTCACACCTCGAGCATTGGATACTCGCTTGGCGGCTTCCATGATAGGTGGTATCATTTTGCTGCAGCTGCCTTAAGCTGCTGCGGACCCAACAACTCTGTCAAGTAAGCCCACTTTACGAACGAAAAATGCATACCTAACCGCAGCGCCGCGTGGCGAAAAAAAGGTCGGCTACAGTCTGAGTTGAAGCACAACCATCCCCAAGCAAAGGCGCGAAGCAAAGTGCCTCGCGCACTAGTAGGTATTGACGATAGGAAGCATTCGGAATGGCTGAGCCTTGAATCAGATCAGGTGCCCAAGTTAATCTCAACGCAAGCAGGAGCATGGTGGCGCTATCGCAGGAATATGCGAGTCGAGAACCAATTGACGCGCATTGAACAGTGAAAGCTTGCACAGCCCGCTAAGTTGACAGCGCTAACCCATTTGCGCTGACCATCAGTTGGAACTGTAACAGCATGCAGTACTGCCGTAACCGCACCGCAGCGCGGAAGAAGCAGGTCGCCAGACTGGAAATCGGATTCTCGGCTGCGCCTGCGGTGCATCGGGATATGCGCGCAGACCTAGCAACCTGATGGGGTAATGCTAATCAAAACCTGAATTAACAATGGGGGATAAGACCCGAAACTTCTCATGTACCGTCAAATGATTAATGGCCGATCCTGAAACAAAAATAATAACCAGATTCAAAGGGACTAGAAGTTTGACTAGAGAAATGGTTCACATCCGCGGCCTTCGACAGCGACCAGTTGGACCCTGCACACCAGTAGGCCTACTCTAACTAGATAATGGTTTCTAAACTCTCATGTACCTATATATGATTTTAGATTCAGAAAAACAAAGATCATAACCAGACCGAAGGGACGAGGAAATCTGAGCTTAGAGAACTGGTACAGTCCGTGCTTTCGAACGGCGACATGGGACCCCTGCACGCCAGTTAGCTATCCACACCTAATAATCTCTAAACTTCTTAGGTACTATATATGATATACTCGATCAGGAAAACAAAATATATAACAAATCGAAGGAGGGGAATCTGAGCTTAGAGAATAGTTAACAGATCCGCCCTCGGACAGCTACCATTGGAGCACTGCACGCCAGTAGCTATAACCTACGATATGGTTCTAAACTCTGGTACCTATATCTGTAAATAGATTCAGGAAACCAATGTCATAACCAATTCGAGGGACGGGGAATTCGACTTAGAGAACGGTTACAGATGCCGCGCTTTCGAACGCGCAGATTCAGTAACTAACTGAATTTAAACTCAAACTTCCTCGTCCTTCGAATCTGCTTCGATCTGTTTCCTGAATGACTGATCACATATAGGCACCTGACATAGTTCAGGGATCCATTCCTAACTGTAGGTATGGTTCGGACTCAACTGGTTACGTTAAGAGCGTACAGAATGTAATCTGATGTAAACTCAAACTTCCTCGTTCCTTCGAATCTGCTTCGATCTTGTTTTCCTGAAAACGGGACGGATCACATTAGAACTGACAAGTTCAAGGGACATTTTCACTGTAGGATAGTCATGGGTCAGATCTCAACGTTACGGTTTAAACAGCAGAGATCTGTAACTTGGATTAAACTCAAATTCCTCGTCCTCAATCTGCTTCTGACTGGTTTACTGAATGGACTATCCCATATGGTAACCTGACAATTTCAATGGACCTTCCTACTTGGATATTTATGGGTCAGGATCAACTGGTACGGTTAAACAGCACAGATCGTAACTAATGATTAACTCAGAACTTCCATCGTTTCCTTCGATCTGCTCGATCTTGGTTTCACTGAATCGACTGATCACATATAGGCACTGACAAGTTCAGGGACATTTTCCTACTGAGGATAGGTCAATGGTTCAGGATCTCACTGGTTACGGTTTAAAACAGCGCAGATCGGGTAAAACTGATAAACTCAGAACTCTCGTCCTTGAATCTGCTTCTGATCTTGTTCCTGAATGACTGATCACATATAGGCACCTGACAATTCAGAGGACCATTTCCACGTGAGATAAGTTTACCTGGGCAGGCTCTCAACTGTTACGGTAACAGCAACAGATCGGAACTACGATTGAAATCGAACTCCTCGTCCTACTCGAATCTGCTTCTGATCTTGGTTTCTGAAATGGAACTGATACCCATGGTACATGACAATCAGGACCATTCCTACTAGGACTAGTCTTTGTTTATTTATAACAATGTTTTATTACATTGATGACCTCTTTGACATATATCCAAAGCATCCCTATTCATATCAAGTCTAGTAACTTAAAGGAAGTAACGTATCAAAGATTGAAAGTTATTCATAGATAATGCAGTTGATTCACTGCTGAATGGGAGGCTGAAATACGACGGTTTAATAAGCACAGTATAAGGACCTTGGCAACCGTATATCCCTCCTACCGTGCTGCCCTTACCTTGGTTCCTCTCTTCCTGTCCAATAAATCCGGACGCGAACTGTGAGGCCTACTGCGTTGTCCCAAGCAACGTGTACGTACTTCCTTCCGGCTCCCAGCTGTCCCCTCGCAGGCCCCAAAAAGAAGATCCCTGACAACAGAGCCACGCACGCCAAACCCTTAAGCCCACCAACTGAACCGGCCAAGTGCAATATTCGAGGCCACCAATTGTAAACCGCTTCTAGGAACGCTACGCTACGGATCCCCTCTCCACTCTTTTTTCCTTCACTTCGACTGGAGACAACACTACGAGCAACGATCAAGGCATACAGCATCGTAGCATCCCTGCGCCACGCATTTGCCTTGACGGTCATCTAGTGCAAAGCTGCCCTCGAGTTACACGACGGCTAGTTCGACAAATTGATACAAAGTTTGGAAATAACAGATCCAAGCAGGCAAATTGTGCCCTACAAAAGCGACAGATGCTACTGGGGCCCTTCGAAACACTAATCTGGCGCTATAACATGACCCAACGGTAACCATTAACCAAATTGCAGCGCTACTACCAGGGTTGGTGTGGGGCTGGTGTGGGGCGGGTGGGAGGTAAGAGTTGATCCACAACAAAATAGCGCAGCTTCTGGGCAGTCCTAGTGGCAACGTTGCCTTCTGTAAAATATCTGCAGCTGCTGGGACCGAACGACAAACACACAGTCACCAACACTAACAGTAACACAACAGTACACACACTCATACAACATAACAACAACATACCAACACACACAACAAACTAAAGACAAGGGGTGGAGGATGGGGGGGGGGGGGGGGCGGGGGGGGGGGACTGAGCTACTTGAGAGAGCACTCATCATCCACTAACATTGATGCTTAACTTGCAGCCGCTCGGAAGGATCGAGGGGAAGCGAAACTTAGAACTTTGCAAGAATTGTGGTGAGTATGTGTTTCAGCTGAAACACCCCATGAAAAACTAATGAACATTTACTTATCAATAATACATAATATGGCTTAGCAACCACCCATAAACTGTACCCGATATAGCCCCTTGAGGCTGCTTGCCTACAAGAAGGGCGGGAGATGCGTTTGCTGTATGTATGCTTAACACCTCAGTAACAACTTAATTAATGGCATGTTACTTTAGAATAATATCATAATATGGCTAGCTGAACTACCATTACTGTAGACCATAAGCGCCTTGAGCTGCTTGGCTACAGAATGGACGGAGATCGATTGCCTTGTTGTAATGCACCTGAACCACTACTCATCGTAAAACTTATTAAGCATGTTATCAATAACATAAGGCTATAGCTGAACCACCCCAACGATGCCCGAACGCGCCTGGAGGTGCTTGCTACAGAACGCGGGAGATGCGATTTGCCTTGGTATGCGTAGCCTTAACCACCTCATGTAACAACTATATCATGTTACCTTAGAATAGTATCATAATATGGCCTTATCTACCTACCCATAACTGTAGCCATAAGCGCCCTGAGGTGCTTGCTAAAAGGGCGGGAGATCGATTGCCTGGGTATCTGAACACCCTCATAAGAACAACTTAATTAATGCAAGTCAGTAATGAAAAATTGGCTTTAGCTGCACTGCCCATATGTAGCCGCATAAGCCTTGAGGCTGCTTGCTAACAGAAAGGTGTCATGCGTTAGCCATAAGCGCATCCACCACGCCTCGCACACACCTAAGTCACCAACTGATTAAGGCACACATCTAACAGCATTATTACCATATATGTAACCTTGCAGTCATCAAGACACTTCCTGGCTGTGGGAAAGTAAAGGACGATATGCATAATGAGCCTGCTGGAACTGCCATCAGGGTGCCAAGCTTAGCCAATGGGATACTAACCGCATAATCACCAGACACAACACTATCAGCTCAACATGACATAATAAGGGACTAGTTTGGTTTGTTATATGACGGTTTAAAGTCCGCCTGTCTGTTTGACCAGACAAGTACCTTAAACCCATACAAAAACCCACAAAAATTTATGAAATTTCAACACAGCATAGATAGGCCCTATTATCCCGGTCCACCACGAGGAAATAGCCGGGCGGTAGTTGACAATATACAGCCTCTTGGCGATACCCCAAGCACTGGGTATTGATCATCAATGGCGATACCCTCACACCGGGATGAAACTTCCGACTCCTGAATTAGGGACCTAACTCCAGCCAGCTCCTATGCATAGGTTCTTACGAGCTTACCAGCCGTGGGTTGTACAACAGCTTCCAGCGTTAGCTCCTTAGGTTAAGTAGAACTTCCAGCCAGCCATTGCAGTAGAACTCTTTACTTGTGTGACAGGTTGTACAGCTTCTAGCCAGAATCAGATTAGGTTGTACAGCTTCCAGCAGCTGCATTAGGTTGTACATCTTCTAGCCAGGCTCCTTAGGTTGTAGAGCTTCCAGCCAGCCCATTTTAGACTTTCACTGTGTGGCAGTTGTAAAGCTTCCACCCAGCATCATTAGGTTGTACAGCTTCCAGCCAAGGCTCATAAGACTTTACTGTGTGTGCAGGTTGTATAGCTTCCAGCCAGCTCCAGTAGGCTGGTCTTCCCTTTCCCCTTATATTAGGTTGTTGGTGTAGCTTGCGAGCCATGCTAAAGACGTCCTCAGGCAGGAAAATTAAATACGTGCATGATACCAATTTGTTTTTCTGGCATTTATTATTTGTTTTCCTTTTCCTTGTTAAAAGATTTCTTATCCTACTCAATTGTCCAAAGTGCGGTACTTTTTTAAAATAAAAAAAAAAAACGTAATTGGTGTGGGTATTAGTGGTTGTAAGACAGGAGAGAGAGAGAGGGGTGAAATCGTTGAGTAGTAGGATAGATAGTTGAGGTCTGAGCTGCTTACAAGTTATATCTAGAGGTCTAAGAAGTTCGTGTATGACAGAGGCGTTAAGTGGAATGAATTCAGAGCGAAAAAGTGTAGAGAAAAGAAGATAATAGATGCAAGTTAGCTTAGGAGTAGTGTTGATTAGACTTAAGTTAGTAGCGGGAATACAGAAGAGGCGCGAGTATAGAAGATGAGAGACAGTTAATAGATTTCGAGTGTTTGCGGGTAGTTTAGAAAACGGAGAGTTAAAGGTTAATAAATAAATAATGAAAAGGAAATTAAGGAGCCCAGTATGGAGCATCCGGATTTGTAACAGGAGAACCTCGTAGATGTCCAACGAGGTCAAAAGAGAGAATGCTATAAAGTACGCAAGTTATTTGCGCCAGTCCGGGTGGAGCTAGGCGGGCAAAGGCCGTAAGGCCCAAGTGTCCTCCAAAGAGGTTCCGCCGAGGGCTCAATCACTATCGTTTGCACTGTCGGTTCTCCGATCTAGGTAGAGAGAGAGCTTGCCGAGTCCTGACACCCGTTGCCACCGATTGTGCTGGATGAGTACTGCTAGGAAAATGGTTAATTGTTCGCCACCGCTTGGGATAAAGTATCTTTCAGAGATAGAGGTAGGGTTAATGGCGTATCAACCATAGCCCGGGTGGTGGAGCTCGGTGGAAAGCCCGTTCGTGATAGAGTTGAGGAGGAAAGTAGGAGTTCTTTCCAAGTCACTTTTCCGATTCGTTGTGGAGGGGTAAATAGGCCCGAGTTCGAAGTATTACGAAATTGGTAAGGGCAGACTCTAGTGATTAGTAGCTACATATTAGTTAAGATATTGCCCGTGCAGTTAGAATTCGTGAGAAAGGAAAGTAGGTAGAAGTGCATAGACAGTACGAGTAGAGGAGGAGAAGTTGAAATGACAGAGAAACGGAAGAAGAGCAAAAGTTAAGAAGAGGTAGTGTTAGACGTTATAGAGGAGTTATAGTGAATCAAAGGAAGGAGGATAGTGCAGGGTGAGCTGTTGATTTAAGAAGCAAGGAGCAAGAGGTTGCGGAGAGAGAGATGAAGGAACAGTCATGTGTTTATAGTGATGAAAGGGAAGAGGATTATTACACGTAGAGAAGAAGAAGAGTGTGGGCAGTGTGCAGCATGCGACTACGAGAATGCTGTCGCTCTGTCAAGGGGAGTGTAAGAAGAAGTTAGAGAACAAGGGAGTAGAGTACTCGTATGGCCCCCGCCGAGACTCTAGCAGTTCTGCTCTGAGACTATTTTTCCTGTATCCACGAAGAAGAATAAAAAAGTGTAAAAGGGCTACTAGGCGTTTTAGCTAATATTACGGCAGTAATACTGTGACCTGGACTGGTGAAGATACGAAAGAGTTATAAATTGAGAGTTTAGACCCGCAAGCTCTCGAGGTTTTTTGAGATAGAGACAGAAGATAGAAGAAGAGAGGAAACGTGAGTGATATAAATGGGCCAATACAAGCGTAGAGAGCGTAGATGTTCGTGTAGATGTTTACTAATAAGAGTAAGCATATTGAAAACTTTTTTCTTAAAGAAGAGGGCGCCCAGGATAAGATGAGCGTATGATGTTCAGGTTTGGATATCGATTGTACAGCTTCATGAGACACGAGTTTGCCATCAGCATTTTATATCGTGGGTTAAGTTGATAGAAGAACAAAAAAGAGTGGGCTCGATTTCAAGTATAACGGAATCCGTCCGATTTTCACAGAAATCAGAACTTCAACTATTGAAGCCAGCAGGTACGGGATTCTCCCTAGACTTCAATACCGAGAACATCAGGTCAGGGACTTCTGATTGATAGTTGATGATAGGACAGGTCAGTTAGACCAGAGTTAACGGCCACACACGACCCTACTTGGGCTGGTTCCAAAATCTACATCGTCAACTCGAATTTAGTGTTAACATTAGCAGACTTCACTTGGTTAAATATTGCCGACTATCAACGTGGTAGTAAGCCAGATTCAACTTAGTGTTTACATAGCCAAGACCTCAAATTGTTACAATAGCCAGTGGTGTGACACTAATGAGATTACAGCATGTCAATCTTGCTAAGCACGTCTACCACCCCACCCTAGATTTTTGTCTAGACGAAAAAATGAACAGCCAAAGCTAATGATACTACACTGTCAAATGGTGTGGGGTTCCAAAAAGACTGAGGATGAAATGCAATATGTTTGGAAGTGGCCCTTTGTTATAATGCATATTCGCCTCCGCTACCCAGAATCTGTGTACAGATAATTTATAGGCATGTGTCCATGAGGATTACGCACTAGACCGAAGTAGTTGGAAATGTGGAATTCGTGCGATTCACACATTCAAGGACCTTTAATAGAATGGTAAATGCCGCACTAAGTCCTTTTTGGAGCAACCTAGAACCCGGTCTATTTCTTTGTCCTAACCTCTGTAGACAGAGGGCAAGGACAGGAAAGCCTTGGACTGCTTTTAGTTGGGCACCGTATTTATTATCCCTATTTTTTTCTTCTTGAGACTTTCTCATTTGTGTAGGTTCTTAACCATCGCCACTGTAAGTGGTTTGAGATCGGGTCCTGCGTCTAAGGGGTTGTAGATATCCATACGCCACACAAAACGGTGGTTGGGAGTTTGGTTTGTCTGTCTCGACACAACCTTTGGA